>JAODUO010001084.1:0-75000 GCA_025642075.2 Ridgeia piscesae | reverse complement strand
CCAGTGTCAGACACTACTGTCAGCAGTCAGTCCTGCCAGTCACCAGTGTCAGACACTACTGTCAGATTCAGTCCTGCCAGTCCCCAGTGTCAGACACTACTGTCAGCAGTCAGCCCTGCCAGTCACCAGTGTCAGACACTACTGTCAGCAGTCAGCCCTGCCAGTCACCAGTGTCAGACACTACAGTCAGCAGTCAGTCCTGCCCATCACCAGTGTCAGACACTACTGTCAGCAGTCAGTCCTGCCAGTCACCAGTGTCAGACACTACTGTCAGCAGTCAGTCCTGCCAGTCACCAGTGTCAGACACTACTGTCAGCAGTCAGTCCTGCCAGTCACCAGTGTCAGACACTACTGTCAGCAGTCAGTCCTCCCCAAAATTCACCAGTGGTCAGCCCCACCCTACTGTCAGCAGTCAGTCCCTGCCAAAAGTCACCAGTGTTCAGACACTACTGTCAGCAGTCAGCCCTGCCAGTCACCAGTGTCAGACACTACTGTCAGCAGTCAGTCCTGCCAGTCACCAGTGTCAGACACTACTGTCAGCAGTCAGTCCTGCCAGTCACCAGTGTCAGACACTACTGTCAGCAGTCAGCCCTGCCAGTCACCAGTGTCAGACACTACTGTCAGCAGTCAGTCCTGCCAGTCACCAGTGTCAGACACTACTGTCAACAGTCAGTCCTGCCAGTCACCAGTGTCAGACACTACTGTCAACAGTCAGTCCTGCCATTCCAGTGTCAGACACTACTGTCAGCAGTCAGTCCTGCCAGTCACCAGTGTCAGACACTACTGTCAGCAGTCAGCCCTGCCAGTCACCAGTGTCAGACACTACTGTCAGCAGTCAGCCCTGCCAGTCACCAGTGTCAGACACTACTGTCAGCAGTCAGTCCTGCCACTCACCAGTGTCAGACACTACTGTCAGCAGTCAGTCCTGCCAGTCACCAGTGTCAGACACTACTGTCAGCAGTCAGTCCTGCCAGTCACCAGTGTCAGACACTACTGTCAGCAGTCAGTCCTGCCAGTCACCAGTGTCAGACACTACTGTCAGCAGTCAGTCCTGCCAGTCACCAGTGTCAGACACTACTGTCAGCAGTCAGTCCTGCCAGTCACCAGTGTCAGACACTACTGTCAGCAGTCAGTCCTGCCAGTCACCAGTGTCAGACACTACTGTCAGCAGTCAGTCCTGCCAGTCACCAGTGTCAGACACTACTGTCAGCAGTCGTCCTGCCATCACCAGTGTCAGACACTACTGTCAGCAGTCAGTCCTGCCAGTCACCAGTGTCAGACACTACTGTCAGCAGTCATCCTGCCAGTCACCAGTGTCAGACACTACTGTCAGCAGTCTTCCTGCCATCACCAGTGTCAGAAAATACTGTCAGCAGTCAGTCCTGCCAGTCACCAGTGTCGGACACTATGTCAGCAGTCAGTCCTGCCAGTCACCAGTGTCGGACACTATGTCAGCAGTCAGTCCTGCCAGTCACCAGTGTCAGACACTACTGTCAGCAGTCGTCCTGCCATCACCAGTGTCGACACTACTGTCAGCAGTCAGTCCTGCCAGTCACCAGTGTCGGACACTACTGTCAGCAGTCAGTCCTGCCAGTCACCAGTGTCGGACACTACTGTCAGCAGTCAGTCCTGCCAGTCACCAGTGTCGGACACTACTGTCAGCAGTCGTCCTGCCATCAAAATGTCGGACACTACTGTCAGCAGTCAGTCCTGCCAGTCACCAGTGTCGGACACTACTGTCAGAAATCAGTCCTCCCAGTCACCAGTGTCGGACACTACTGTAAACAGTCAGTCCTGCCAGTCCCAGTGTCAGACACTACTGTAAACAGTCAGTCCTGCCAGTCACCAGTGTCGGACACTACTGTAAACAGTCAGTCCTGCCAGTCACCAGTGTCGGACCCCACTGTAAACAGTCAGTCCTGCCAGTCCCCAAATTCAGAACTACTGTCAGCAGTCGTCCTGCCATCACCAGTGTCAGACACTACTGTCAGCAGTCAGTCCTGCCAGTCACCAGTGTCAGAAAATACTGTCAGCAGTCAGCCTTTCCCAGTCACCAGTGTCAGACACTATGTAAACAGTCAGTCCTGCCAGTCACCAGTGTCGGACACTACTGTCACAGTCGTCCTCCCAAATCACCAGTGTCACCCCGAAATCATTTGCTGTCAATTTCCCTTGTCAGCAGTCATTTCCTGCAGTCACCAGTGTCAGCATCTGTCCGTCAGTTCCATTGTCAGCAATTAAAAGTCCCTGCCATTACCAGTGTCAGAAAGCCTGTCCGGGTCAATTACCAGTACAGCAGCCGGGTCCCTGTCAGCATTATGTCAGAGTCTTTTCCTGCCATTAAATTTAGTTGTCAGCATCAGTCCTCCAAATAAACCAGTGTCAGACACCCCCTGTCAGCAGCCAGCCCTTTCCAGTCACCAGTGTCAGCATTTAGCAGTCAGTCCTGCCATTCACCAGTGTCAGAAAAGTCATTTCCCCTGAAATAAACCAGTGTCAGCAATTGGTCCCTATCAATTCCCCTTGTCAGCAGTCAGTCCTGCCATTCACCAGTGTCAGACACTACTGTCAGCATTCAGTCCTGCCAGTCACCAGTGTCAGACACTACTGTCAGCAGTCAGTCCTGCCAGTCACCAGTGTCAGACACTACTGTCAGCAGTCAGTCCTGCCAGTCACCAGTGTCAGACACTACTGTCAGCAGTCAGTCCTGCCAGTCACCAGTGTCAGACACTACTGTCAACAGTCAGTCCTGCCAGTCACCAGTGTCAGACACTACTGTCAGCAATCAGTCCTGCCAGTAACCAGTGTCAGACACTACTGTCAACAGTCAGTCCTGCCACTCACCAGTGTCAGACACTACTGTCAGCAGTCAGTCCTGCCAGTCACCAGTGTCAGACACTACTGTCAGCAGTCAGTCCTGCCCATCACCAGTGTCAGACACTACTGTCAGCAGTCAGTCCTGCCAGTCATCAGTGTCGGACACTACTGTCAGCAGTCAGTCCTGCCAGTCACCAGTGTCAGACACTACTGTCAGCAGTCAGTCCTGCCAGTCACCAGTGTCAGACACTACTGTCAGCAGTCAGTCCTGCCAGTCACCAGTGTCAGACACTACTGTCAGCAGTCAGTCCTGCCAGTCACCAGTGTCAGACACTACTGTCAGCAGTCAGTCCTGCCAGTCACCAGTGTCAGACACTACTGTCAGCAGTCAGTCCTGTCAGTCACCAGTGTCGGACACTACTGTCAGCAGTCAGTCCTGCCAGTCACCAGTGTCAGACACTACTGTCAGCAGTCAGTCCTGTCAGTCACCAGTGTCGGACACTACTGTCAGCAGTCAGTCCTGTCAGTCACCAGTGTCAGACACTACTGTCAGCAGTCAGTCCTGTCAGTCACCAGTGTCGGACACTACTGTCAGCAGTCAGTCCTGCCAGTCATCAGTGTCGGACACTACTGTCAGCAGTCAGTCCTGCCAGTCACCAGTGTCGGACACTACTGTCAGCAGTCAGTCCTGCCAGTCACCAGTGTCGGACACTACTGTCAGCAGTCAGTCCTGCCAGTCACCAGTGTCGGACACTACTGTCAGCAGTCAGTCCTGCCAGTCATCAGTGTCAGACACTACTGTCAGCAGTCAGTCCTGCCAATCACCAGTGTCAGCGATCAGTGCTGTCAATTTCGTGTCAGCAGTCAGTTCAGTCACCAGTGTCAGCAGTCTGTCCTGTCAGTTACCATTGTCAGCAATCAGTCCTGCCACTCACCAGTGTCAGTAAGCTGTCCTGTCAATCACCAGTGTCAGCAGTCAGTCCTGTCAGTCACCAGTGTCAGCTAGTCAGTTCTGTCAATCACAGTGTCAGCAATTGTCCTATCAATCACTTGTCAGCAGTCAGTCCTGTCATTCACCAGTGTCAGCAGTCAGTCCTGTCAGCAGTCAGTTCTGTCAATCAACAGTGTCAGCAATCGGTCCTATCAATTCACTGTTGTCAGCAGTCAGTTCTGTCATTCATCAGTGTCAGCAATTGGTCCTATAATCACTGTTGTCAGCAGTCAGTCCTGTCAATCAACAGTGTCAGCAATTGGTCCTATTAATCACTGTTGTCAGCAGTCAGTCCTGTCAATCACCAGCAGTCAGCATGTCATTTACGTTGTCAGCAGTCAGTTCTGTCAATCAACAGCATCAGCAATCGTGCCAGTCAGAAATGTCAGTACCTATAGACTGGTAGCTCCACACAAGCAGTGAAAGCTGGACTTGGTCAAGTTCAGTGTCAATCACACCAGTCCCTCTCAGTGTAATCTGAAGTCTTGACTACACTCATTATGTCTTACAAGGGGCCATCTCAAATGAATATTATGGTTCTTATTTGTGCAGGTGTTGATAGGACAGCTTGGTACCAATTCCTGGGTTTCCATCCTGATTGGTTTGATGGGAACTGAACTTTAAACATAAATAAGAATGTTGATTTTTTTATTTTATTTTTCCAATTTTGGCTACATATTTTTTTTTTCATTTTCATGTCATCTTTGTGCATGTCTTCTTTTCACGTCCTCGTCACACCATACACATATAGCTCTGAGTTTTTTTAGTTTGTTAGGAAGTGGACTCCCACATTTTTCATTTCTGGTTTGTTGCCATGACAACAAAAGTGCTGTTTCAGATCAACGAATGGTTTGAACCCTTCCGTCCGCTCGGCAATCACGTGAGTCTGCTCCTCTATTCTGTCTTCTACAATTATCTTAACTTGTTGTTATTTCAATTAATCTTGATACTGTATCTGCAATACTTAATCATCCTATTATAGAAATTTAAGTTCAGCCACATGTTTGGTTGCTATATTTTCTGCTCTATTTTGTGCACCTTAAAGCAGCTCTTAGACTTTTCTGTTTGTTGTTGTTATTAAAAAAATTATCATTGCTGATACAGTACAGCTGTGATGCACATTTCAAAATTACAGAAAGTTGCTAGCAATATTTTAATGCATCACTGAGGTGTACTAGACTGATGGCATTGCAACAGATATATGCCCAAATAGAGCATATAAATTTAATTACAAATGGCTCCCTAAATCAGTGTCTCCATTCTCCTAGTTTCATAGTTGGCCAATCAGAGCTGCCATCTGGTGGATCAGCAGGAACTACAGTCCACCACTCCAGTTCAAGGGAATACACACGTTCAAGGAATTCAGACCACTGTCTTGCGTCAGGGAGTGTCATTCCACCAGATGGAGCTGCTGTATACAAGCGATTCCTCCCGAATGATGTGTGGCTGATTCTTGAGTCGCGTCACTCTCTCTGTCGCCATCAGGGCGGCTGTGTCTATGCTGTCATTAAGGTCAGTCTAGAATGTTTTACCAAACAACGTAAGAACTGCAGTAATTTACACTTTTGAAATAGCCCAGAATAACATGTCTTTCAGTAAGATCTCTTGTAATATGGTGACTGTGGACATGTTTACCATGATGAGAATTAAAACTGTATTTGTTGCTTTATATTTATAATAGCTAATTAGTATTTATTTTCACATGCACACACACACTCAAACACATACACACATACACACAGATACACAGATACACAGACACACAGACACACGCACAGACACACACATACACACACACACACACACACACACACACACACACCACTCACACTCACACACACACACACACACGCACACACACACACACACCACACACACACACACACACACACACACACACACACACACACACACACACACACACACACACACACACACACACACACTCACACACACACACACTCAACACAACACACCACACAAACACACACATATTTCACTTCACACACACAACACACTACACACACACACACACACACACACACACACACACACACACACACCACACACACACACACACACACACACACACACACACACACACACACACACTCACACACACACACACACACACACACACACACACACACACACACACTCACACACACACACACTCACACACACACACACACACACACTCACACACACACACACACACACACACACACACTCACACACACACACACACACACACACACACCACACACACACACACACACACACACACACACACACACACACACACTGGCTTAGATATTATTTACCCCAGAATGGTGGGGCACCATAATGGACTCTCAGTAAGCCAAAGACTTCCTTGTCCATCTGGATAATGATTTATTATGACATTGATTTTCGACTTCTGAAATTGATTTCAGAATATGTGATACCATAATCTGTGATGGTCATTCTCCAAGTGACACGTCCCATTGATCTACTTCCCACAGAGCAGCCTGCGGTGTTTATGCGGCGGCTTCGCCCTCCAGGCAGCCATCAAAACACTGTCTTCCATCTTCACCATCCTACGTCGCCCTAGGACACTGTTCCGCACCCTCCTACATAGACACAACTTCCAACTGGGGGCGTTTCTCGCCTCATTCACAGCCATCTTCCAAGTGAGAGAAACACATTGTTTTAGTGTCCTTTTAATGTTGATCACCGTTGCTAAAAAAGTATAAATATACTAGTAACACAGCCTAAAACATTGTTTAATAGTAATTGTCACTTCTACGGCTAATCTGAGCCCAATGATCATGTTGCCTTTGAACATACATATCGTTGATACACTGCATGTGTTCAGATATCGACTTAATTAAAGGAAATAAATACACATTCTTTGAATTCATGTTATATCAGACGCTGCTAAATTCTGGTAGTGTTACATTGAAAAATTGCACAACGAGTCATCCTGATGCTTGTTTCGACCCAGAAGCTAATCTTGCTCTGATACATTCGTGATGCGAGCTATGTCAATGATGAAGTCATCACACCACATGATCACCTAGCTCATTAAATCTCACCTTTCAACAGAAATTGCTACAAAAAAATTAAAATTGAATTTATATTACAAGGTTTTTTCTGTATTTTTATGTTTTCGTATGTTATATACAATGTTAAACATTGTGTACATGTGGAAAATTTAGTTTAGCTAATTCTTTTACAACTCATCTTTTAAAACAGTGTCAAGGTTATTTATATAATATTTTCATTCAAACAAATGCACTTCATCACAACATGGTTTATATTGTACTGCTTTTTATTTATTTTATTTTAACTACATAATTTATTTTTATACTGGCTTTAGTTTTGTTAATACTATATAGCCAATATTTAGCTGATAGTTAATTTTTACATAAATTATAGATGGCTTTTTAGTATTCTAATGTTTGCATTTTATGTAAAATTATAATTATTGTTATAGCAATTATGTGTTTTAGCAATTTAAGTACCTTTGAAAATATATTTATTACCAGGTAATAACAATATTTTCAAATAAAGTTGATAAAATAAAGTTATTAGTAGTAGTAGTATTATTATCTTACACTTTCTACTATTTTACCTACATCATTAATTATTTACTAAAAATATAGTCTTTCATAAAGCATCCTAATGGATATGGACACCAGGTGAATTTTCTATGGAGGTCTTCTGGGTGTGAGTATATCATGAATAAAAAAAATGTATTAAGATATTTAAAGCATTAAAATAATTCACAAACATTAACAATATAACATCAAAATTCTAGATACAATCCTAGTGTTGATGATTTAATATTATATTTCACCTCTGATTGTCCAAAGCAGCATGTCTTATGGCACAAAGAAATGCTGTATCACAATGTTGTAGGGTTTGAACTGCATCCTGCGACGTCTTCGTGGTCAAGACAGTCCAATACACGGACTGGTCACTGGGTTTCTCGCTGGAGCGGCCATGCTCTTCTACAAGAGCTCTAGTATCGCCCTCTACCTGACATCCAAGCTTGCAGAGGTAGAAATGATGATTTACATTTCTTCGGCACATTGCTTTATGTAGAAAAACGACAAATCTGGAAAATGACTCAGCCTACCCCTAAGGTATCAGATGATGGTTTATTCCACACATCCTTCTGTGCAGGCAATACCCTAGAATGGGTGTATGGGATCTGTTACTTCACATGTCACAGACACCTGGGGAAAAGAACCAATGACTTAGTGTTTCTTCAACAGGGCAAATGCAGTTAACCAACTTTTGATATGGTGGCCAGTCTCTCTCTCTCTTCTTTTATTCCTTGCCTCTTTTGTTTGTCTTTGGGCTGACCACTTAAAGGAACGGTGCCTCCTGATCTTGTGTTGTACAATATTGTTATACTATGTAAATTAAATGTGTTAGATCGTACCAACAGCCCAAATATGTTATAATGAACCTGTTATGGTCTGTGGAATGTTATGCTTCATGACAAATCAATTGTTTAACCTCTGAATAATCACCAGCCTTCCCGGGAATTATCTGATTTAAGGAATTTGGGGTGAATTGTGATTTGAATGACAGCGCTGCAATTATTATAAACATTGAATAGTTAATTTCTAAAGTCGGTTCTGTTTCATTAGAACATATTTGGGCTTTCAGTCACTTATGATAGATGTAATTTAGACTGTATACCATAATTGCACAATAACAAATAAATGCTAACACAGGAGGTACAGTTGTCTTCCTTTAATATTTAATACATTCCTTCTAACAGTCATGTTTGGGTTGTTAACTAACTGTGGCAGTCATCATATTTTCTCTTTCAACATGTGGTCGATCCATTTTAAGATAATTCTTCACTTTACGATGATATTTTCCTCCATTTTCTTTGTAGTTATAATATAATTTATGTTATGTGGCTCAACATCCTTGATTTGAAATGGTAAAATATAGATGTGATTTCACAACATATTTTCCCCCATTGTTTAGTTCTGCTACTGAATATTAATTTTGCAGCAGTGTGAAAAATTACAACAAACATGGTTTTGTCTTCAGATCTTATATATGAAGGGAATAGAGACTGGACTACTGCCGTATATACAAAGTGCTGACACAATCCTCTATGCTGTGTCCACAGGTCTTATAATACATGTGGTAAGTACTTTGTCGGCAGCTGGTTAAAAACTGTACACTACAGATATTTATTTATCAACTCAAAGCATTTTTGGCTTCCATATTTCAGGGAGAGTGTTGGCTCCACTGCCCAGAATTGGCCAAGAAGTAATTTGTAATTCTGATGCTGAGAACATGGGACAATTAAACATCAAATGGTATTTCGGTTAATTCTGGTCGCCTCGGCTTGCTAATCAATTTTGTGTTGAAACTGGATGTTTTTATTTAACATTTGAATTTGTTGCAGGCAGAATTAGAATGTAATATTAAACAAAACAAAAATAAAAGAGGCGCTGGCACTCACGTTTAAAGGTCTCGGACATTTTGAAAACTAAAAATCCATGTGTAATTTTTTTTAAGATTAGGTGAGGAAAACTATGTGTTGTAACAAGCACAACAAGCTGTCCCTCGAGCTATTTGCAGCAAAGAAGGTTTCAGTTTTCTTTCTGCCTAACAGACGAGGTGGTGGTGATAGCTTTAAAAGATGGGATGTGTAAATAAAACCCTATGCCCTAAGCAACTGTACATTTAATATTTCATTACTTTTTTACCGTCTGTTGTGGAAAATAAACAGGACATCGATAGATGAGGTTATAAGATAGGCATTTCTGGTGGATTCACAACATATATTTTTAGCTTCTCTGCAGAGTAGGCCTGTGTGACTTAATACCTGTTCACTGTGCCAGATGCCATGTATAAAAAGAGGAGTTATTTCTAATAATTCCTGTAATGACCCATTCACCGACTCGTTCTGTTGTACCCAGGCTGTACTGGAGCCACACAACCTACGGCCGGCCTACTGGAAGTTTCTGCTCAGGCTCACCCGTGGAGTGTAAGTGTGCTGTGGAATTCACTTGACACAGGAAGTGGTTACAGCATCCACTGCGGAAGCGTTCCACAAAACAGCAATTGCAGTCATTGATTCCACAAAACAGCAATCCCAGTCATCTGGTGATTGACATTGTAAAAGCCCATTTTGTTCATCCGTGGACTAGGCTTTTTTCATTAATTATTTATATTTTTTGGTTAAATATACCCTCCTGCAGCTAACTCGCTCAAGGCACCCATGCTCAGCAACTTGGTTACCTTGCCATAACAGTTCCAACCACATTGACACAGCTAATGTGCTCTAACAAAAAAGAAACTGTCATCAAAAATTTACTTTATTTAGACACTGATATCCATAGTAGGACTGCTCGATAGCATTTGCAGTCTTCAATAAAAGCAGGCCACAATAAAACAATATATGTATATGTATTTATGTATATTCTATTGCATAAACATGTTTCTGTATCAAGTTTTCTCTCTGATTGCTTCAGTATTGGCCAGCTGAATCATAAGCTGTTGGACAGCTATGGAACGAACACATCAAAGTTGTTCCCAGACTTGAGGTGACACTAACATTTGTGACGTGGAGGTTGATTCTGCCTCGGATCTGAAGACTGGACGCAGAAACAGCAACGTCAAATCACATTCCTGTGAACTCTAGTTGGTGCTGTGACAGAGTTTTATGTTCAGCATTCTTGTTTGTGGTTTATGACATCTTTATGGGTTGTGTAGTATGTGTGTGTCAGCCACATGAATTTTTTCACAGCACACAAATTTGTCATTGGTGCAATATAATTATATCAGCTGAAACATTTGAGTTTGTAGCAAACTCAAGTTACTCAACTGATAGTTGGTTTGATAATCCAACATTGCAATGACTTATATTCGCATTATTACCGAAACTTCACAACAGTTTTTCACACAAACACCTACCAAGATTCAAGTGTCCTGCCTTCTTGTTATCTTGATTACCAAATGTTAATTAAATGTTTATGCCAATGGGTCGCGTGCACAGTTTAGTCATGTGTCAGTCATGTGACCAGTTTATGCATGGATGTTTTTGTTGTGGCTTCCATTGATGTGTGCACATCCAGATTTGCATTATATAAATATATATATATATATATATACTTTATGTGTACATAATATACAGATGAAGTTTACCATTTCTGATGCAAAAACCATGTTGCCTTAATTAAAAACCTAATATGGGATGAAGAGGATTACCCAGGTAGATCAGATACTCCATGCTAACTAACAACTGTATCATGTGGAAATTACCAAAAAGCACATCTCACAATTGCAGTTCTTTAATTCTTGGGCCTGATCCAATAACACAATAGCCGATATAATCAATCATCAATCCTATTTACTTACCACTATGTTGAAATGGTTTGTGATGAATTCTAAGCATGAATAGTTAAACATTGATCCAAATCTAGGAATTACTGTTTACTCATTTCTGTCACAGAAAACGTGTTTGTAAACTGTTGTTTTGATAGTAATTTTGTCATCTTAAAAACGAGTAGATATACAATACAACTGCGTCGGCGGGGTCTGAGTGGGTCATACTCCATTCATCTATAGAATGTTGTATTTAGTCATCAGCTCCTTCAAATATATGTTCATTCATGCAATGCTTAAGCCACCCACCTGTCATTTAGCCATCCTGTGTGGTCCGTTTACATTTGAAGTGATTTGTAAAAAATGGAGTATTGTTCAGTGTTTATACTGATATACCTTTTCACTCTTCTGTACAATTATGTGCAATCTGTCCAGCTACCTGGTACATTCAGTATTACGGTGTTTAAATAATAACCTGTTCTGTAGTGTTGGTCCATCTTCTCTTGATATTGCTCAAACAATGCTCATGTTTCAAGTATTGTTCTTACAACATGTTTCCATTTCTCTGATTATTTCAGGGAAATTGTTGTTTGTATGATTCAGTTATTAATCACATTTTTTTACCTTATTACAGAGCAGCATATCACTATCAGATGAGCAGCATTTCTTTATCAGATAGTGCAATTATAAAAAATGTGCCAACAGTTACATTTAATAAAGTTGTTCAGTTGTGCAGTGTGTGTTGACATGTGCATGTGTGTGTTGACATGTGCATGTGTGTGTGGTGATGATAATGATTCACTGTTCCTGCAACATAAATAGTCGGGGGATATCTTTATTTCGCATTCAGTCCATGTAAAGTTTCTTCCATCCTGCATGGTTTATGTGCAATAGCCTCGGGGTATTGGTCACAGTGTCATTGTGTGATCTCAGGTCTGTGCACAGTAAGTCTAGCAGGACGACGACAGTGACAAACTGCTTGTGTAAGGCTGTCTGTGAACATACATAATACATAATACATGACTGAACATTGAATTCTGAATTCTCTGTACTCTCTTTGATAACGTTTTTGTGTTGCAGCACGCATAAAGACCTTGGTGTATATACACTATATATATCTATATTATTATGTAAACTTACTTGACTTATATGACTATGCCATGAATGTGATTTTTAATATCTTATGACATAGTCTTTGAAAAAAGAACTTAATAACAAATAGGTTTCAAAAACTAGTTACGAGTCTAATAGTACACTTCTAATAATACATTATAATCTATATTGTACTGTGTACAATAATTTTAAGTTACTGGATTTTGGGGATGGGGAAATTACATTAGTGATATTAGCAAATGTCACTTTGTTTTTCAGGAATTAGACATATTTGTTTTAATTACAATTATGTTTAATTTACATATAGGCTGTCTGATATATATTTTTATTTGTCAGGATAAATTGATGCATGCAATTGTGCTGGAGTGGTGAAAGGGTGTTTGTTTCACTTGTAAATCTAGGTAGGTTATGAAATGCACTAGTCCATATAGAAATAGTTTCAGATAGCCAAGTAGCCATTCCATGATTTCTACCATAACATTATTTGTGAATTTTATAACTAGTATGATACATTACTAATTTTGTTTAATATATTTTTTTCAAATGTAGGAAATGATTAATCTGTTAACAAAATGCCACCGGCTACAACCACCACTGTCTTTAGGTAGTATTGTTTCATACTAATTGTGTATTTTAGAGAAATTTACCATGCTGATTGCAAATGAGTTATATGATCATAGACAGATGTTTCATATTTAAAATGTGCTATAGTCTTTGCAAATAAAAACATGATTTACAAAAGCCACGATTTTGTGTTATAATGTTTGTAAGATTAGTTATGTTCCTTGTTTCCGTTAACTGGTTAATTTATATTCTTAGTTAGTTCCATAACTTATATTTTAGCACAGAGTGAGCGTCTTTTTAGTTGTTTATTAATACACATCTGTTTGATCAATTTTCACATGGTAGAAAATCCGTTAGACATGCTTTAGGTGTTTTACTATTTTTTATATTTAACCTAGGGATTTATTGCCTATTATTGGGCACAAATATAACACTCTATTTCTGGGAAGATTGCCAAGTGACATGTGCGTCGTTTAATCTCCAGGGGGCGCCCAACTCGAGATCCAGGGAATGACAGAGCCTTAGAGAATTAGATGCATATCTAAGGCTCTGGGGAAGGACAAGTGATACTGCTCTATATTTTTATTCGTTCCGATTCTTTCAACAGTCAACACGAATACTGGCACACAAAGAAAACGTTAAAACATTGATATAGGCCATACGTAGCGCAGTTCGCTCTAAGCCATGCTATGCAAATGCGATATATTGACCCACGTGCGTTTTCTAACCGGATGTTGATATAGAAGTGCGTCCAGATGACAAACTGAAACCGCGCACGATGTGTGAAGTACTGCGGTCGAACTTCGAAACGTTATTTCCAGATATTGAACAAAGCATTCAAGATGCCGACTTCATAGGTACTGCTGATATTCGCGTTTTAACCTAACGCGTCCTGAAAAATAACCTGCCCGATCAAACGTTTTCCACAACAATGTTGGTAGTATGCCGGTGTGAGCGATAATACCATAAGAATGTCGCATTCGCTTATGTTTCCTATCGTTTATAATCGATTACCATGTTTGTTTGCGTCTGACATTAAGTCATGACTCATGAAATAGCAAGATGGGCATAGGCTGGTTATATTAAATTTCTCAAATCTGAGGGTGTGACCGTGTATCATTCAGAATGTAGGACTAAATTCAGACATGCCTTGGAATGCGAGTATAGCATTATCATTAAATCTCAAACCAATGTAAATAATGCATCCCTATAAGAATATCACCTATACCAGTGTTAAAAGTAAAAGCAAGTTAGATAACTCCATACTGACATGGCAAAAAAAGTACTGGAAGTACATACTAACTTCACAGTGTCACTGTCACTGATGTTCACAGTCTCTCTGGCTCTATAATTGCCGGAACTAGCGCCGGAACATTTTTATATTTATGTGCTTCGAGTGAAATTTATACTTCACGACACTGTGTTGCTGTGACGACATAATATGTAGAATAATATCTATTTATGAGCGGTTGGGGGAAATGAGTGCTGGAAAGCCAATGCTGCTTTGTTATGGACTTTTCTACATATTGAACATACACCACGTTCCATCGCTCATAAATATACATTATTCTACACATTATGTTGTCATACTGACAGATCGATGGGTTACATTATACCAAGTGCTACTAAACGATACATGTATAAATTTAACTCGATGCAAATAGATAAATCCTTTCCAACCCGTTTCGGTGCTTGTTCCAGCAATTATATAGGCCCTCTGGTGGCACGTTGTTGCAACATCTGATCATTAGGCAGCCTTGGTTTGTTGAATGTTACCAGGGTAGACAAGTAATAATGTACTGTTTTGCTGTATCACTCCTGAAACATTTCTGTTTTTCATTTCAGCCATTGATGCCGAATTTTCAGGTCTGAGGCAGCCATCCTCTAAAGATGAAAGGCCAAGGTACTACATTGTATTTTTCTTGTGACGTTGGCGTCTTTTTAAGAAATGTGGAAATAAATGTCTTAACATTTTACATACAAAAGTCATCCATTGTTTGATGCACCAAACACGGCTTTTTTATGTAGAAAAAATATTCTGCCATGGATATTATTATAAATTAAAAATCAAACAGAGCCTGAAATGTCAATATGAAGTAACAATTTGGTTCACACAAAACAAAAAATGCATTAGTGATTTTTAGATGTAAAAGTATGATTTATTGTCAGACATTCACGACAATATGATATTTTTACAATTTCAAATTTGACAGATCATAAAGAAAAAATTCCCAACTAACCACATCCAAAAACAATTTAAATTATTTGCTACATTGATTATTATTATGTATTTTTTACAACTAAAAGGAAATTTATTTACTTCTTTATTTTTATAAATGCTACACTATTTATATTGTATTAATTTGATTATTTTAATGTTTATTTTAAAATATTAGTGTTATTGTATAAAAGTATGTATGTATTTTAATAATAATATATTGTGACGCACGACAAACAATTATGGAAGTGGTACATCAAATAAAATATTTGATGACGTACATGTGGACTGTTGTGTTGTAGTTTGTTTGATACAGGCGAGGAACGGTACAAGAAGTTGCGCAGATGCGTGTCTCAATTTACACTGATGCAGATAGGTGAGTCCTACAGCATGACACATGACTCACGAGACAAGAAACACACACTATACATCCATATATGTACACATATTCAGTACTGGGCACCTTTGAATCTTTTGTGTTCAAGGATTTATGCAGTGCAGGATTAAAAAAATGTCAGTCACAACATTTTTAGTGGACATATTAACTGATATACATTCAAGCCTTATTGAGAAAAAAACCTGTTCAATAACCCGTTGACCATATTATTACCCCTGTTCTGCATCCACTGACTCACATGGTTGAATATAAAAATACGAATAGTAAGACTTCTACAGTGTCTATATGAGTATATCCTTGAGAATCAAAGCTCACAGGCGCAACATACAAAACCATTAAGCATAATCATGATCATGGACAGAGAAGAGATGTCATTGGAGGATGAAAGAGTGCAGTGGCTCCGGGTTGTGTGACAGACTCTCGTCTAAGAGCACCCAGGTTCGAATCCTGGGCGCGGTGTTAAAACCTTGGGCAAGTTTTTTCACTCTACAATTCTCCAGTGCATTCAGCTCTATAAATGAGTACCTGGCTATAGACAGTGGTGGATATGTGTATGAGCAGCCTTCGTGCATTAATTGCAGCATATGGTTGGATGCTTCCCAGAGAAGTTGAGATGGTGTCTGATTGAACAGGTCTGTCAGGGAAGTAAAGTGCTGTAAGCAATCCTGAGGATTGGATACTGCGTTATATAAGAACTTACTTAATTTTGAAACCACTGAAAGTTAGGGTCGGAATCAGTTGAATGTGATTTCAAACAAATATGTCTTGAGTTGTTTTCAAAGGGTGGCTACAGTTTCAGATGATTTTTGTAATGATAGTGAAATTAATCCAGATTTTTAATGAACTTAGTTTTAGGAATAACAGGTTGTTGGGGATGATCTAAAGATGCTCGGGATATAACAAGGAGCGGGTTAACGAAATATGATGATAGTCGAGTAGGAAGATCACTGTGTGTACTGGTAGCTAATTTATTTTGATGCACTCTTAAGGATGGGCAAATATTTTTGAGAAACCGGGTTTAAACAGTTATTTTAACACCATTTTTGAAATGTGTTGTAGAAAGGCATTTCCATTTGTAGTTTTTACATGATTGTGGTGATACTGGATTGTTACAAAGTTAATTACTTGCTTCTTTAAATGGATGGCTCCAAATAATACGACATGCAAATTATGTGAAATAATATTTTTTGTAGGTCTGTCTGCTTTTGTTAAAGATGTCAAAGACAATAGGTAAGGAAGGCTAACTGCACTGAGAAAAATTATCTCTGTATTGTTATTACAATCATACAAATTGTTAAATAAAAAATGATGTGTCTGTTGTAGCCCTCTTATTAACTCTGTTAATTCAACCATACTGTGTAGATTTTGTGTAACATTTGTATTTGATTATATTCCACTATAAAATGTATAAACACATTTTCTTGACACATTAAACCCTAGTGTGTTCTGCTCTCTTGAATCATCCAAAAATGTAACACTTTCTACAGAATCTCATCAAAATGCAGATTTAAACCAAAACACTGTCAGTAGCATACCTTTTATCTACAGATATAACTACCCTGGTAGTTCTGTATACTTCATATTCTTGATATGTAAATCATTAGTTAAGTCTGTGTATTGCATAAAGTGTAAATTTCTTTTCAGATACATTGCACATACGTACAACATCCATTTGTTTCCGAGTTCATTTGGTCCAAACGATGACACCTTTATGTGCCAGGTAAGACAACTAACATAGACTTTAACTAACCCACCATAGCAAAGGGGTTACAAGGTCAACAATTAGAGAAACATTTGTGGATTCCCCAGAAACAAGCTTTAAGATGATACTCAATTTGTTGAAATGTCTTCCAACAGCTTTTTATTTATTGTTAAAATTGAAGCAAGCTTTCAAAAGCCACATTTTGAGAAATGGTGTCACTTAGATTCATAATGTTTATATGTTTTTAATAACAAATAAATATATCTGATATGCAGGAGATGTATAGTTTACTTGGATAAATATCCACACTAAGGTAAAGTAAGTTTGAAATAATGCGCTAGTCTTACAGAATGGTGTAGCATTTTTCTGTTTAAATCAGCACAATTTATCTGACATTGAAATGGGTGTGCATGGCTGGGGTAAGCACCTTAACACAGAAAGAAAGGAAATTAGTGATTTAGACTTAATAGAGACTCATTATTTTGTTTTATTGAATCAGTAATTTCTGTTTTTCCACAGGCGTCAAGTCTGGAGTTTCTTGCCAAATTTAATTTTGACTTCAACAAGGTATGTACAGTTGTACATTAAAATTGTTATCATTGGATCTATGACTAGAATAACAAATGACTGCTTTAGTGAAGTATGTAATGATGTTTTACATATACTCAAACAAATTACTAATATGCAATTAATAATCACTTATGACTTGGAATTACATTTTTATGAAGGTAACTTGCATACGTTGTTGCTATATTTTGCTACAGCTCCGAGGTAGTTACGATTGCCTACTGTCCCCTTGAGGTTTCATTGTAATTCACAAGAATCACAACCTAATACTTGTGCATGTAGTGATTGTATTTTATATATAATTATGTCAGAGTTGTTGCACAAAATCAATACCAGTCATCAGAAGTCCACGTATGGTCAAGGTGTTTCTGTTTTCGATGGGTCTATGAAGATGAAGGAGTGTCATATATGGTATCAATGTTTCTGTTTTCAGTGGGTCTATAAAGGACTGCCATATATGGTAACTATGTTTCTGTTTCAGTACGTTTATGATGAAGTACCATATATTGTATTTATGTTTTCAGTGGGTCTATAAAGGACTGCCATATATGGTAACTATGTTTCTGTTTCAGTACGTTTATGATGAAGTGCCATATATTGTATTTATGTTTTCAGTGGGTCTATAAAGGACTGCCATATATGGTAACTATGTTTCTGTTTCAGTACGTTTATGATGAAGTGCCATATATGGTATTTATGTTTTCAGTGGGTCTATGAAGGGGTGCCATATCTGAACAATGAACAAGAACGAAAGTTAAAGACACACCTTGCAAATGAAAATGTAGAAACCGATGGTTTGAGGTATGACATCCTTGATAATCCTATCATTTATATGACATATTACATATCAGACAAAAATCTGATAACAAAGAGGTGCCATGTTAATTTTCTTGGCCTGATGTTGCCTAATGATTGTGTTTGTCTTTGCAGAAGCAACGAACATGAATTACAAGAGATGTGCTCTAAGGTAGCTCACTGGCTGGCAACGGCGAAGGAGTCAGACACATGCACAGTGCCTCTCTCTGAAGGTCAGAATTCAACAAAATGGCTGCCTGATCACATGATTGTTTTGTTGAAATTCTGATTTCGGAAGATTATCTTTATAACAAAGAATCGAAGGGAAACTTTTCAGAAGATTATGTTTATAATATAACAAAGAATCGAAGGGAAACTTTTCAGAAGATTATCTTTATAATATAACAAAGAATCGAAGGAAACTTTTCAGAAGATTATCTTTATAATATAACAAAGAATCGAAGGGAAACTTTTCAGAAGATTATCTTTATAATATAACAAAGAATCGAAGGGAAACTTTTCAGAAGATTATCTTTATAATATAACAAAGAATCAAAGGGAAACTTTTCAGAAGATTATCTTTATAATATAACAAAGAATCAAAGGGAAACTTTTCAGAAGATTATCTTTATAATATAACAAAGAATCGAAGGGAAACTTTTCAGAAGATTATCTTTATAATATAACAAAGAATCGAAGGGAAACTTTTCAGAAGATTATCTTTATAATATAACAAAGAATCGAAGGGAAACTTTTCAGAAGATTATCTTTATAATATAACAAAGAATCGAAGGGAAACTTTTCAGAAGATTATCTTTATAATATAACAAAGAATCGAAGGGAAACTTTTCAGAAGATTATCTTTATAATATAACAAAGAATCGAAGGGAAACTTTTCAGAAGATTATCTTTATAACAAAGAATCGAAGGGAAACTTTTCAGAAGATTATCTTTATAACAAAGAATCGAAGGGAAACTTTTCAGAAGATTATCTTTATAATATAACAAAGAATCGAAGGGAAACTTTTCAGAAGATTATCTTTATAATATAACAAAGAATCGAAGGGAAACTTTTCAGAAGATTATCTTTATAATATAACAAAGAATCGAAGGGAAACTTCAGAAGATTATCTTTATAACAAAGAATCGAAAGGAAACTTGACAAAGTGTCAGATGTAGGCAGTACTGTTGGCTGTAGGAGACGTCGTGTCACAGCAGTAATGCAATTCACATATTTAGCCGTTATCAACATTGTTGACAAAGGCAAAGCTTGACGGAGGTCACGCACATCATTTTGGTTTAATGTAAGCAACCTGCAACAAACTGGTTAAATGTGTTATTTTTGTGTAACAGAAGTTCAGGGTATATATTTAACAAATGACCAGGAAGTATATCTTGTCCATCATTGAATCACAATCAAACCTAATTAAAAATGAGACATTTTGTGTAAAAAATAAAATGTTACAGTTTTATACGACAAACGATGTGGGCCACTGCTGAAATATTCAGAAATGCAGATCAGGTCGCTCGTGAGATCAGTAATTTCTAGAAATGTGCTGGAATCTGTGATGAAAGTAAAGGTAAGTTTATGTCTGTGGATTGCAGAGTTGTGCTTGTTACAGACCTCTGCAGCACAGATATTAACACAGAACTTCGACACAGATTCTCAAACATCTGGACAAGAGAAGAGGGCTGTCATGTAAGTTGTGGTTGGCACACGTGTGCGTGGTGACAGATGAGTTGGTATGTGGCCACCACACATAGTGGACTCATTCTTCTTGTGTAGTTGGTCAAATGTTATGACGGCCAGTTCGAAAACCAGTGACGAATACTGTTTTGTTACGGGAATATTCTTATTATAAAATCATGTCTTGTAGTGATATTTTGTTGTCTACTTATCTCACTCAGGAAAACAGCAATAGAAATGACTGTAAAAGTAAAGTATAGTGTTATTAATATAAGATAAACCTTTAAAAGATGAAAAGTGTGCAACAGACAAAGACGTAGTCTGTGTGCCAAATGTGTCTTATTCTATTGACTGGGTCTGGTGATTAGTAATTTGGAAAAAACACAATTGATCAACTGACGTATCATAGGCCACATTTGTCACAAGTTGAATTGAATAAGTCAATAATGCTCATGTTCTATATACTTTCTAAAAAAAAGTGATAATATCTTAACTCAGAATGCAATTTTCAGTGGTTAGCAATGAGGAGTTTAAGTTTAATTCTTGTGTGTGTCAAACGTGTATTTTACTGCTTTTTCATTATCAACTTCAGGTAGTAGTTGAGAAGATCCCGACAGCTCGGCACAGAGAGTTGATGCGACAGTCCACTCAGAAGGAACAAGAAACGTACGTTTTATTCAAAGTTCAATGTAACCTGTTTTTGTTAAAGTGAATTTATAGACAAATCTGAACTGAAAGGAATCAGCCACAAGGCATCAACTGAAATCTATTTTCCTTGTGTTCAATGTATATAACATTTGACAACTTAAAAATTGCAGAAAAATACATTTATAGTATAGATTCAATTTATAACCCATCAGTGTAGTGATTCGCATGGAAACAAATGTAATGGGCTAGGTGATCACATAGTATCGTCACTTCATCGTTGACACCGCTCGCATTACGAATATAGCGTTCCATGCATCAGAGTATGTCAACAAGGTTAGCTTTTAGGACAAAACAAGCACCAGAATGAGTTGTGTGATGTGCCCATGTAATAGAAACATTAGTCACCATAGAGGAGCACATAATTATTTTAAGGTATCACATGAATCCGTTAAATAACTTGTACATGTAAAGGTACCTGGTAAGTTCTAATAGAAACTGGTAAGTTCTTAGAAAACTTGGCTGGGGGTCACTTTGGAAGGGGTTGCCGTCCAGTGACAAATTTGTGTTGTATTTTATCCTTTTAGAAAAGGAACATTATAGAGAATGTTCATTATATTGATATAATTACTGTTGCAGTTTGCTTGATCATCTGCTTGGCTTCACAAAGATCTTCAGAGCACTGGTGAAAAGCAAAAAGGTATTACTGTAATTAGCGTCTAATATCTGATGGGTGTGATAATTATGTTACGCGTACATGTTATGTGTGACGTCAGTCACAGGCAGTGACAACCATTTCCTTACAAACTGTTTATTTTTTATTGCATGTCCATTATGCTCTTTTCATACTATGTTAAGATTATATATTTTTTCAGTTTTTTATTATTAAATGTTTAAACAGTCTTTATTAACATGTACTGCGGTAGTTATTAAAAATTTTATGAACAGGATTTTATAGCTGAACTAAAAGTCAGATTACTTGTTGAATGGTAAATGCAAGTAAATGCTGAACATTTTAATATGTCTTCAAAAGACCTGATAAATTACCAGTTGTATTTGACTGCATACATTAAACATTTATATGTAAATGCATCTGTCAACAGTTTTATATTTAAAAAATCCAACCATGTTGGACATTTGAAAAATCACTGTTGCAGTCGTGACTGGTGATATTACATACTGATCATTTCAGCCAATCATTGGACACAATAACTTGACAGATCTGATGCTAATGTATGACAAATTCTACAATCCACTGCCAGGTAAGTTTAACTGTAAATGGAGAATAATCTGTGCAGGTGTGAACTACAATTATCCATTGTACACTAGCTAGAGTTTCTATGACTACAGTTATGTTATAATTATGTAGTTTGTTTCTAGTTTGTTTTACCACACACTTGAAACATCATAGTTAGTGATATTCCAAACAATAATCATTTTAGAGTTTTCCATTTTAATATTCATTTCTGCTAAAACACCATGAGGGTGATATACTGTTTGACATGTTCGATTGTAACCTTTTAATCCTAAATACGTAAAGAGGGCAGAATTTGTGCCACCAGGCTCCAAAAATAACTATCAGATTGTTTCATATCATGTGATATGTACAGTGATGCATGCACTTTTTAGTCCTTTGGGCCAGAGGTCTCTTGGTCCATTTTTGTCATTTCTGATTTCTTAAACAGGAGAGTTCTACTCCAGGAAGTCATATTTTGGTCATGTTGTGTTAGTAGCACCTGTTTGTTGTGACTGCAGTGTCGTTTCGGAGGTTCAAGGAGGACTTGTGTCGACTGTTCCCGTCCATATATGACACAAAGCACATCTCCGCCTGCCTCAGAAAGGTTCGCCACTTCCACTCACATACCATCAGCAAATACTTATCATCAGTACAATGTCTGTTTGTCTATAAGATATCTTTGAAAGGATTGAAGATCTGGGAGTCATTTCACTAATGTGTCAAGAGCTCTTAAAAACCGAGTTATGCTTTTTAAGATAAATTTTGATCATTAACAGTGAATACCTGAAAACTGTCAACACCGTGATGCGCCCGTGGGACATTGTCACTGGTGTGTCATGGAAATAGTGTCCCTGGTAATAATTATGGTAATGGATATTTGCACTTTGAAAAAACAAATTAAATTTTAAAATGGATTTTGTTTACTGATGAATTATCCTTAAGAGCTCTATCTTAGTGAAATGGACCCCTGGTTTCTTGGTTGTAATTATTATATAATACATAATTACCTCTCAACAAATTTTTGTTGGTGAGTGTGGTCTGAATATTACAAGATTTCTGTTAGATGCATTTGACAGTATTTTCCTTACCTCGGGTACCAGATGTAAAAATGTCAAGTTTAATTTCTGTAAATACGATGCAATTTTGTAAGACTGTTGTTTGCATATCACTTAAATTGGAGAGAATTTGTCGTAGTTGTAAAGTTAAAGGTTAAGGTTAATTCTTATGTAATGCAACTCCCTGGCAGACATGTTCAGTGGAACCTGTCATTTCTTCACTGGGAACCATTCAGCACAAAACTCTCTATATCCAGATATTTAGACTTAGAGCTGAGTAACAAATAGCAATATATAGTATAGATTGAACGAACCCACCCAAGGTTCGACATGGTGGAATATGATATTGTCCCATCTGTCCTGGTGGTTTTCAATTAATGCTTCCTGTCACCATCGTGCATGAGCCTGTCACTCAGTTGATGACATTTTGGACCTTTATTTATAGCCACTGGGCAGCTCTGGTCTGTTTGAGACGACAGGACTGGCCACCTTGTACGCAGCACTCGACAGGTAAGTAGCTTCATCGTCATCATAGAACTATGATTTTCTTTGGTAAGACGACAGTTGTGAAATACCTAGAAAACATTACAAATACATAGGTGGGTCCAGGGGGGACTGGTGTCATGTCATCACCCAACAATAGAGTCTATGTTATTTTGGTGAGCCTCAGGTGAATGCTTGTATGCTGACCACCATTTTTTAAGTTTTATAATTATGTAGATTTTCACCAAAGAATCGCAGGAAACTGGTCAGTGTTTCAAAACTTTAACAAGATTTAACAAGATTTAACAAGATTGCCACCTAGAGATTCAACTCTAGATGGCAGGTGGACTAGGAAGCCATTTGGCTTATCGAGAGTCCAACCTATTTATCTAAGTATACCCCGCCCGTCTTAGGTATATGTCGATTTTATTTTTAAATATATTAACACTACTAGCACCTACACAATCAGCTGATAATCTGTTCCATTCGTTTACTGTTCTTTGTGAAAATGAAAATTTTCTAATATCTATCTCACCTTCTTTGCTAATGTAGCTCCATGTCCTCTAGTCCTTTCTCTTCCTTGACTGTAAAAAAAATATTTCTGTCAATATTTTCATATCCATTCAATATTTTAAACACCTCAATCTGATCTCCCCCAATCTTCTGGTTTCTAGTGTTGTTAAACCACATTCTTTTAGACGCATTTCATAACTAATTTTCCCTTTTTGGGTATCATTTTGGTTCTCTCCTTTCTTTTCACCCCCAAAAATATCCCGCAAGGGCCTCCTCTTTTTAACAAAACTGGACCTCATTGTTTTATACAGCGGTATTATTAGTTCTTTTTTTTGTACATATATTTCCCAAATTTAACCCAAGTTTGGGCCTTTGCGCTGCAATTCCACACTGCTCTGATACCTTCATGTCAGCACTAATATTAACCCTAACCCTTTTTCCTTTAAGGTAGTATTTAACATATCCCCCTTTTAATTTCACCATTCCCCTTCCCGTGGAAGGCACTTTCACTTTTCCCAAAAATTTAAAAAGCATTTGCCCTTCTCAACCATTCTATCAACTTATTAAGATCATCTTTAAATGCTGTCTTCTGCATCACTTTTAATTTTCCTAAACACTTTTGTGTCTCGAAACTTCAACACCTTGCTTGTTATGTCATCATCCAAATCATTGATATTATTTAAAAATAAAATAGGTCCCAGTACTGATCCCCGCGGTACTCCACTCAAAACCGCTTTCCAGTTTGAAACCTCCCCATCAACTACTACTCTTTGTCTTCTATCAATAAGCCATTTTTTAAGTTATCCATTTCCATGCCATGGGCCTTTATTTAAAAATCTTTGGTGTGGCACTTTTGGAAAAACTAAGTAGATTATATCTACTGGTGATCCCTTTGCCCCACTTTTAAAATATTTGTTAAGCATGACCTCGCTTTTAAAAACCCATGTTGAGATGGGTTTATCAATTTATTTTTAACAAGAAAATCAACCAGGTATCTTTAATTAGTCTTTCTAATAGTTTGCAAATCCCGATGTTAAATCACTGGGCAGTTCTCACTTTTTTCTCAACCTTTTTAAAAATGGTATAATGTTTGCTTCTTTCCCTTCTAACGGAACATTCCCTCCTCTAATAAAATTGAACATGTTAAGGGTATCATTTTTTTACAATTTTAAAAAAAGGGAGGAAATCCCCCCAGGTGATTTATTATCCTTCATATCTCTTATTTTCATAGCTACCATTGTTGGGGTTTCAATTAGTTGTCCTAAATAGTCAAACTCTCTCCCCTTTGAACTTAGTCTCAAGTACTGGTAATATACTAATATCTTCCCTTTAAAAACCAACAAAGTTATTTATTTTCTGCCATTAAAAATCCCCTGTTATTATGTTTCCATCACTACCTTCTAGAGGACCCACCTTATCCAAATTTCTGTTTACTTAACAACGCAAAAAAATCTTGCTTCATGTTTTTTATTAAAAGCTTTTTTGTTCGTAGCTTCTCTTTGAATTTCTAATTTTACTGTAGCTTGATTAAATGCTTCTTTATAAATCTATAGTCTTCTTCCCCTTCCGTATGTTATATTCTTCCACATCATTTGCTTGTACTTGATTTTTCTAATGGCTTTTGTAAATGCTTCTTTGACCTTTCCCTTTTTTTTAAGGGGACAAATTTTTAACGGCAGTAATTTCACTCTTTAAAATATTCCAGCTTTGTTGCTGTCTTATTCTTCAGTGTGTTATTCCAGTCTGTCTTTGCTAAATATTCCCTCATGTCCTTTTATTTTTGTGAAAAATTTTTTTCCCGTACCTTATTTTTTTTTCCGTTCTCCCCTTTTCTTTTGATAAAATGTATCTGGTTGTGATCATCACCCCAGTGGCTCACATATTTGACATTTCAACAAATTCCCTTTTTGAGCTCAATATATGTCTAACACGTTCTGCCGGGGTTTCTTCTAACACATGTTGGGAAAAGGGAAAATATCTTGTACTAAATTTAAAAACTCTTGATCCTCTCTCCGGGACTCTGTAGAGATGTCCCTTATATGCCCATGGTTAAAATCCCCTAAAAATACAGCCGTTTTCTACTTCTTTTCGTTTTTATTTTTTCATTTCTTCCATCATGTTTGGACTCGATAAATAACCCAACAGTTAATGTTGACTTCCTGTAACTATGTTACACCAGACAGCTTCTTCCCTTCTGCTTCTTTTTTTAATTTTATTTCATAAACTTGGATGGATTCTTTAATATATAAAATAACCCCCTCCCCTTCTTCCAATCTATCTTTCCTAAACATTACATACCCTGTCATTCCTAATTCGGGATCTGATATATGGGTGTGGCCCAAGATTCAGTTATACCTATTATGTGAGGGTCAATATCTTCTACCAAAAGTTTAGTTCATTTCTTTGTTTACTACCCCCTTTAAAAAAACACATTTTTAACCCAAAATTCCAGGGCTTTTCCCGGCTGTTCTTTGCTGATGTTTTTTTGCTATCTTTATCTATGCCTCTAGTATTTGGCTTCTCTGTGTATCCCCCCTGCGAAACTAGTTTAAAAAGTTGCAACCTGTTCCATTATTCATCGATCGAAGAAGGTTCTCGGAGAACACTGCTGCGCCCTTTCCGCTTAGATGGAGGCCATCTCTCATAAACATGTCTTCTTTACCAACAAAATATCCCCACAAATATAAGCAACTTGCTTATAATATGTTCATAATGACAGACATTTTGTATGTTACCGTGGGAATGGGTGTCTGACTAAAAAACATGTAATACATTTTGAGGTTAAAGGCTGTTTTGCTGGGCTTCGGGCATCAATATTTTATATTTAATATTTTATAATCGATTGATATCATCATATCAGTGTTAAAAAACTTTCATCTGTGTAAGGCTGAGGCCAAATTAAAGTAACTTTGTCTGATATTGGATGTCAACATTGTGACAGAGAGAGAGTATGAATATCTTTGTGTTTCCAGCAGGAAGGGCAGGTTCTACTGTTTGTTGTCTCCACATATGATCCTCACAGACCAGAGCTCCAGCTACGGTAAGTTGTCTACTACGTCATGGAGTTGTGTGTCCCTGGGTTCTCCCTGTTCCTTGTTCTTCCGGGGCTAGGGTCAGTTCAAATACCACTGCATTCGACAGTTCAGTTCCATCACCGCCTCTCTCCATATCGTCGACCTTCCTCGTCTTCTGTGACCTTGGTGTGTTTGTGTTTCTGCTACTTTTGCCAATTTTCTAGTCTCGCTTGGCTGCATAACATAGCAGAGTAGATGGTCTGGTGACTTAGCTGGCTTTAGAATGCTATACGAGTGAGGGGATAAAAAGTGCTGCCACCTTACAGAGCCTGGGTAATCGAGGCTATTCCTGCCATAATTCCTGCTCTATAAAACACTGAATTTGTTTCTGTTTATTTTGTATGGACGTAAGCTTAATATTGAATACTTTTAATAGCGTAGTATTACCTTATAAAATATATTCTTATTTTAGTTTTTATATCATTGTTGGCCTGAGAGCCAATCAGCATCTCTACCCTTTTCTGGGGTAAGGGCGCCCTGGTGGTAACATCGGCAGAGCATTAATTCCCCAGACGGATGTGAGACGCTAAAAAGTACTGTCACCTCACAGAGCCTGGGTAATCGAGGCTACCAATTTTCCTACTTTCATAATTTCCATGTAACCTGCCCATCTCATCCAACTTTTCACCACAGCTCATGTTAAGCCAATTTGCATTACAATTTCTTTCTTACTTCTTTTATTGTGAAATCTTAATTTAATATAATAATTTTCAATATAAATTTTTAAATGACATTTTAGACATACTATTTATTTATTTATTAGCTTAACATAATAATTTTTCTATAGATAATTTTTCATTTTAAAGGACATTTGAGTAATTTAGATTTAGTTATTTGTTTAATATAATTATTTTAAAATAGATAAATGATAGGACATCTAAAATATATTATTTATTAGACCAAAATAATAGTTTTAATTTCTGCCATTTTAAACAACATCAAATATTTGTTTGTCATATTTCCTTTGATTTTATGTAACCACGTGTGACTCAAATGCTAGAACACTTGCCTATTTGACATGAAATGTACTTGCATGTTGAAAATAGCAACTAAAGCTTTATTATTATTGTATTCATATTTTCAAAATAAAAATCTAGCTAAATGTATATTTGTGATATGCCATTATATTTTACTACCGGCGTAATAGTAATTGATCTAGGTTGATTGTTCAGCCCACATGGTAGTTATTTCATCACAGAAAAAAAACATTTATTAAAATGTATAAACATTATTATGTTAAAACTTTGGCCAATGGGACAGTCCAGCTTGATCTCTCTGGGCTTCTGGGCTAGCTACTGAATCATGATCATGTGACTGTAGTCATGTGACCAGACAAATGATGTAGTTTGGGAAAGCCTATGTCTGCCTCAACCCATGTATGGTCACAACTTCTGTCTCGACACATTTCTGTTGACGACGTATATTTCTTTCCACCAGCCAAGACACACAAGCCCCACGAGGCTGGCTACGACGCCTACATGTGTGGATATGGTAAGAGTGGCTTAATGTTTTACCATAGTTTGTCATAGTATGAAATTGGTTATAAATATGTTTACAGTTTGTCAGTGGAAATAGGAATTAATAAAAATAGTGTGGCTTAATGTTGACATAAAAGATTTGTGGTTGATTATGTATTAAATACTTTTGCACATTATTTGACAGACTGCTGCAGTCATCTAGACCAACCAGACAGATGTTGAGACACTCAGATGTTACACAGACAGACGCAGATGAACATACATGCACAAACATGTACACCACACACATATGCACATACAAACATAAACAACTTACAAACAAATATGCACACATGCGCAGATGCACACAGACCGACCGACCGACCGACCGACCGACCGACCGACCGACCGACCGACCGACCGACCGACCGACCGACCGACCGACCGACCGACCGACCGACGACAGACGACGACGACGACGACGACGACGACGACGACGACAGACGACGACAGACCGACGACGACGACGCATGTTCAGACTCGACTCGACGAAAGCCGTACCAACCGACCACCACCGTAAAAAATGAATCGATTCACATAGCACTGACCGACCGACCGACACACCGACCACACAACACACACACACACACACACACACACACACACACACACACACACACACACACACACACACAGATGCTGACAGAGAAAGTGTGTTTTAATAATACACTTCACTAACCAACTTGCTCTCTTTACAGTCTTTGTTCGACTTGCCCATATATGGACATGTAGAGATGTCAAGTAAGTCATGTCATTTTCAATCCATCCATGCCTTACTATTTTGCTCTTATTTTTGTTAAATTAATAATCACACTCCTCTTTAACTGCAATCTTTAGAAAACAGTATGTGCAATTCTGTCTATTTAGTTGTAATCATATTGTCAGATATTTTGAAAGTTTTTCATCCAATTTGTTGCAGTTGTATAGCATGTTGTGTCTCTTGAAATGTTGCTACCTAAAAATTAATATCTTTGTAACATCATTGTTAGAGATAGGATGGTTGTAAGACACAAATGTCACAACAAACCGAAGAATAAATTAATAGATATCATCTTTGTCTCATGATCAAACATCATTTAGTTGTTGTTGTCAGGTCAGTTGACTCGCGGCTGATGTTCTTCCATGAGTATCTGATGGCTCTGAGACAGTTCCGGAACTGTGTCAACGTCATCCGTGCATCCGTTGACCACGTGGTAAGTAGCCTGATTTATTTAATTTATATTTAAAAATTTTTTTTTTTATTTATTATTTCATTATTACTAATTTTTTATTTAGAAAAATTGCTTAGTAACAAGTTAATTTTTCATTTGCTAATTTATTAATTCAGTTAACTTAAGATTTCTATTTCATATCCCAGGTGTGGCCACTGTGGTGCAGTAAAGTGTCTGATGTTTTTCTACACATAATCCAACACGGATAAATTCCAAGGGAGCAGTGTGAACAGGGAATGAATCCTTCCACAACAGTTCTTTGTGTTGTTTTCTTGCTTGGGAATTGTTAGCAGTAATCTTCATGTTTGCAAGTCACATGACCCAGCTCAGTTTCTGAGCTTGGCCACGGCAGCACAGTGCTTGTTCCGTAGCATAGTTCAATATGGGAAAAATGTAATTGAAATTAATTGATAACTTACTTGAATTTAAATTAAATCTATTGCTAATTTAATGAAGGTTAATTGTTCATTTAATGAAACTGAAAAAAATTGGAAAATTTATTTAATTGACCTGATAGTTTTTGGATGTTAATTTAACATTAGTTGAAAACGGGTTCAGAGTAAATTGTAATTTAATTGATAACTGAATTAAGGTTAATTTTTGATTTAATTTAATTGTACGGTTTGGGAGGTTACCTAAGATTCAATGACCTGGTGTTTTTATGAGTTTTATTTAATTGGGGAGACATTCTGAGTAAATTAGACTTATTACAAAAGTTAATTGCCACATTTGTAAGAAACAGTGACAACTGAAACACATGTATTTCTAACGCCTTGACTTGGTGTAGGAGTTGGGTGCTGTAGTGGTCACTTTGAAAGCACAATTTACAACAACAGGTCACAGGAAACATTTGGCAAGAGGAGATCCTTGATAATAGTTCTGTAATAAAGAGTTAGTTGATAATATTTTACAACCAGTGGATTCGTTGAAAGCAAGAAGTTGTTTCTTATCATCATGTTAAGTGAATTAATAACCAACTACTTCAGTCATATCATGTTAGATGATGAGGATAGATAACACAGTGTACACCTGTCGCAGGTAAGTCTCTGTTTAACTGTTATAAAACATATGTCACAGACTTGTTACTTCAGAAACGTGGTAACATTTTGTAAGACAATAATCATGGCGGATAGGGAACAGGACAGCAAGTAATGTTATGTCACCAACTAAACAATCCATGTTTTTGTGACAGAAAATGGACGGTGCAGATCCAGAGACGATGAGACCACAGTGGCTGTTTGTACAGAGTAGGAAAGGAAAACAGAATCTTGCATCATTGCAGGTAAAATGATAACATTTCCTGGAGGATAATTTGTTATATAATGTAATGTACATACATATTCATTGTTACATCATTTTAGTTTAGAAATATTGATAATACATGTTCATAATTATTTGGACAAACAAGACTGCTGTTGCCAGAAATGTTGTGACATATTACAAATTGCATAATGTATGGTAATATACCATATTTCCAAAATATTATGGTTAGCCAAGGCAGGTTTACTGAAAGTGAATATACTTTCATTTCCATTCAGTTGAAATGCTTTTTTCTACACGGAAGTTCCAATTTATTTGTCAGAAAGTGACCATTATTTATATAATTACTTACGCCATTGGTAATGTTGGCATAATGTTTACATAACTTGTAGGTCATGTGACATCTAATATATGATTATGACCAGCTAAACATGGAAAAGCAGGCATTTAAAATTATACTAAATAATTTTGGGATATGGTTACATGATATGAACAGATGTTGATAAATGTACTGTTTGAAATTCCTGTTTAATCATATCAGCAGAATGTCTCCATTTTGTATTGTTGATAATGTAGAGCATGAATTTATTATTGAGTAATTAATCTGTTGGATTAAGAATTACATTGAGTTGCATTTATTATTTGGTTATATAGCAGATTTAATTGCTAGTTAATTATTAGTACCTAAGCTTTAAATATTTTTTTTTCAGTTAAGCGGTTTGTTTTCATCCTATGGTTCTGTGGACATCCGGATGCAGAATGGTCAATGTCAGGCTGTTGTTGCTGTCAGCAACCATCGGTGGTAGGCAACTTCTCCATTTTCCAACGACTACTGTCAGCTGTCTAACGGAAAAGAGAGTAATTCCCGATAAAACTTATGTTCCAGTGGCTGACTTAACTATGACTTAACTATCTCAAGTAATTATAGTGCAGTCAGACAGGGTAATTATTTATGAGAAAAAATTAAAGCATTTTTTATTTGAGAATATTTTGAAATGATTACAATGGCTTGTTGATTGTGTTAAAGCATTTTTTTTAAATGTATTGAGATGATTTACAGTAGCTAAGTTGGCCAAAACTAAATTGTTTCATGTATACATTTATTTAGATCTGTCTACTTTACATGAAATGAAATATACTAGGACAATAAGCAAAAATGCATATTATGTGTATGTACAATAGGACGCAAAAGCCACCTCGAATACTAATTATAGTAGTAGAATGTTTACAAAGTCATTTAGGTGGTTATACATGAACAGGTCATAGAAAAGATTATAATCAAACGTACATACTGAAGCTGACATATTCATGTGCACTTACATGCTTAATTATAATGAGACATGCAAAATAAAAAATAAATGCATTAAGACATTAAACTTAATTGTTATATCTATAAACTAGATATGGATGTTTCAGTTTAACTGCATTAACTTTTTTAACTGCATTAACTATCAACTCATTCTGCGTCATTTTTCTAGTGAGTCACTTAGCTACTACTGTTATACTTACAGTGAGTGAATCACTTAGGTACTACTGTTGTACATACTTAGCGAGTTGTTTAGCTACTACTGTTACTCTTGGTGAGACATTTAGCTACTACTGTCACTCTTGGTGAGACATTTAGCTACTACTGTTACTCTTACTTGGTGAGACATTTAGCTACTACTGTTACTCTTACTTAGAGAGACATTTAGCTACTACTGTTACTCTTGGTGAGACATTTAGCTACTACTGTTACTCTTACTTAGTGAGACATTTAGCTACTAATGTTACACTTACTTAGTGAGACATTTAGCTACTACTGTTACACTTACTTAGTGAGACATTTAGCACTACTGTTACATACTTAACATTTAGCTACTACTGTTACACTTACTTAGTGAGACATTTAGCTACTACTGTTACACTTACTTAGTGAGACATTTAGCTACTACTGTTACACTTACTTAGTGAGACATTTAGCTACTACTGTTACTCTTACTTAGTGAGACATTTAGCTACTACTGTTACTCTTACTTAGTGAGACATTTAGCTACTACTGTTACACTTACTTAGTGAGACATTTAGCTACTACTGTTACACTTACTTAGTGAGACATTTAGCTACTACTGTTACACTTACTTAGTGAGACATTTAGCTACTACTGTTACACTTACTTAGTGAGACATTTAGCTACTACTGTTACACTTACTTAGTGAGACATTCAGCTACCACTGTTACACTTACTTGGTGAGACATTTAGCTACTACTGTTACACTTACTTGGTAAGTCATTTAGCTACTACTGTTACACTTACTTGGTAAGTCATTTAGCTACTACTACACGTAAGTAACTGAACAAGTGTGACAGGACTACATACATACATTGCAGTGCCAAGGACTTGCTGAAGGCTTTCAAAAGACATCCAGTGATTCGAGTGAGTCGGTACAACATGTGGACGCACTCACCAGTCACTCGTATCCTCCTGTGGTAGGTGATTCGGGTGGGGGGGGACATGTAATGAAGTGCAAATATTTTGCTACAATACAAGTACAATTTTAATTAAGAACATTTAATTGTACCAAAGTATTTTTTATGATAGCATTTTGATCTGGAGCCTGCCATGCATTTGACAATTGTTTTAGAAAGGCAGTATAGTAAGTGCTCTTTCTTAAATTCAAATGTTGTTGATTTCTAATTGGCAAAATATCAAATGTCTGTATATATTTTTAATATGTTGTCTGATAAATAATGTTATCTGTCGCTCATCAAGGTAACTACAAAAATAAGCCTATGCAGCAGCCAAAATTAAGATTGTTCATCTCATTAAAGTTTTGACCAGTACTCATGGCAGAACATTTTAAAAACTAGAATTAAACTTAAATCAACAATAGAAATCTTTCTTAATGAAGAAAACATGTTCTTGTACACATGTGTTAAACACTGTTGTTATTTTCTTTGTTTATATAAAGGACTAGAAACTTGCTATGATACATTTATTTTGTACTTTGTCTTGTGCCAGACAAATTTATTGTTGGTGACATATTTCCCTCTGTGACACCGTCATCATCACAGCATAACTGAGTGCCTTGTGTCTATTTTCAGGAGTGGAGTGTTAATATGTGGGTCGTTGTGTGCAGCTACGATCTACCAGGCAATGCAAGGCACAACACAAGCCATCTGATGTCAGCTGGACAGAAATCAACCTGTATATGCAAACTATAAAATAGGAGGACGAAATGAGGAATTGATGCAAAGTTCACAGTGTAGCTACCTCAGACCTTAGATGGATATATTGTGTACAAAGACAAACATTAATGTAGTCTGGATTTCATCCATCTGATCATTTTCCAAACAGCATTCTTGTATCATGTGTCTGAATACTTCTGGGTCAACCCTAGGAGTTTGTGCGATGTTCATTGCAAAGGGTGCATAAACATTTGTTTCAAAACACCTTTAAAACATATATAAACATTTTGTAAACCAGAATGGTGGAGTTAATGATTCTTTGTGTTATTTTAAACTATCCTTTCTCATCTTCATTAAACAGAAATGATACATAAGATTCTAGTGGTAACCCCTATGTATGGTTAGCGAGGCTAACCACACATTCCTGGATGGATTCTTTGATTGTCCCATAATCAGGCCGACAAGTATGTTTTTGTTGTGGGTATGAACTCAAAATTCTTTTTACTAAACTGTGACTAGGATTGATGTTGTGGCTGATAAGGAAATATGTCTTACCTGAGTAAAAACTGTGTATACAATATATTTCATCACAAAATATTGAATGTTTTTGTTAACTGATATTGTTATTTCAGCAGATATCTTTTCATTACTGGTTCAAAACATCCCTGTGTGGTCATGAACCTGGTTTGAAGCCATGTCATGTGTCCTGACATGGATATTGTAATTTATATTATGGTTTCAAGATTATTTCTTTGTTTTTTATAGTAAAACACCATGGTTTTTATGAAAATTGACACTGCCATTTCTGTTAAATTGTTGTCTTAAGAGTGTGTAGCTATTTAAAATGTTTGAATCATACAAAATCTTGCTAAAATCATGGAAAAGATTGGCTGTGGAAATTGAACACAAACAGAGATGATGAAGTGAATATTCTTTTACAGGAATAATCTGCTATTTTGACATGCAACATTTTAAAAATAAAATGAATATGTGACAAATCAGTCTTGTTGATACGATAATGTTGCCAGTTGATGTCCCTTTTATTTTAATTAATGTTTTTAGTGGTTACTTGGTTTTATTTAGTATATATCTTCTATTCATCGATTTGCAGCCTTGGGGGCCATCCATATAATACAACATGTTATTTGTGGAAACTGCATATTGTCACACTTCATAAAAATGGTGTGTACACCTTGAAGATGTTCATTTTTAAAAGCTTCTATAATACATACATCTATGATATAATATTATACATTCATTGCATTGTATGTGTTCAGTATCATTGTTTACATCTAAAATGTTGGTATTTGTTGTAATGTTGTTGAAATCTACAACAATGTTGATAACTCAACAAATCAAAATTTTTAAACAAAATTAGTGACCTGAAAAGGGAGGTGACTGCATGACGAATACTAATTTTGTATACTTTTACAAAAATGATTTGGGACTGTCCGTTGGAACCCTAATTTTGAGGTGGCTGTAACAGAGCAAGGTTCAACTCTTAACACTACAGATATTCAGTGTTTTGGAATATGGTTGAATTAGAAACACAGAAATTACTAAGTTTTCATATTTGGCTGGCATGGTATCTGAAGTTGACTAGCTGTTCGGGATTATACTCCAAATCCAGCAAATCTTTCAGAGGCATAAACTATGATTTTGAAAAGGAGGATGTCCCATTTCATCTTGATGTGTCTTAAGGTTTTAGTCTGATTTGTTCATGCCCAATATGGCCATTGCTCACAATAGCATTGTATAAAAATTTATATTATGATGTGACAATGGTTGAGACGATATTTAGATAGTACAGCTGTATTATTTTGGGGGAATGGAGTTATGACTGTTCAAACTATATAATGAGGGTCTATCGCATATTTGTAGAAAGCTAACAGCCATACATTTGTGCACCACACACATCCACTCACGCACTCACGCACGCACACCGCACATCAATTACAATGTCATTTAAACAACAGGAATACAACTTTATTTGGCCATGATTTGTACATGTCACATGATCAAATTAATCAGTCATATTATTTTTAGGTTTTATCATGGCAAGTCACGACAGATCAGAGCAGTTTGTGCTGAATGGGCATCTCCAATTTCACAGTCTACCAGAAGATAATACGTAGGATAACAGGATATCAGCACATAACCAGTACAATAACCTGTTTTCAATGCTTAACCATAATTAATGTTTTGGCAGTATGCACACCTTGAGAGCACAGGTACATTACATACAATGAAAGCTTTGAGCTTAGATACAAAATAATCATGACATTATAGTGCTTAGAAGATTTGGAATCGGAGTGCACTGAGAAAAACATGGTGCCGAGAACACACACTCGTTCATGATTATGTTGGATGAAATAACTCGCTGAACCTTTACAAAACTAACATTCATGAATCATTTCCAGCAGCTAAACAAAAGGATACTGCTACACGGAGAGTACAGCATCCAGTACAATATTCTCCACCAGGATACACTGTAGCAAGCATTACACAATGCTGCACGAAACTTGACAAAATGTTGAGCAATTTATGATACTAGCACAACAGGCTTTTCTGCTTCAGAGCTGCAACTAGTAAGTTATCGTTACTATCTCTGAGCACTGATGATTACAGATAAGCTACCATCAGCCTTTACCACCGGTGAATGTCCACAACCTGGACAGCATCTACAACTACTGGGACACGTCTATTGCCTCGCTTTCTCAAATCTCTGGCCGATATCTTTCCAGTTGGCAACATTCCAGATGGCTTTCACGTAGTCAGGTCGGACGTTCTTGTATTGCAGATAGTACGCATGCTCCCAGACGTCGATGCCAAAGAGTGGTACAAGACCTGTAGAAAGAAAACACAATCACCATCTTAACATGAGAGGTGACTAGGTTAGGAGCAAATATAGAAAAAATCATCCTAGAATGAGGAATGTGGGCAGTGATTGCCTGTGTCTGCGAAGAAACGGATAAATGAATGGTTCTAATTATCTTGACACCATGTTTAGTTTTACTTGATACCATATTTATTTTGTTTATTACTGTGACCACAACGTGTGGTTTTATTTAAATCATAGGGATGTTATGTATATGAAAACTGGTCACACATTGTGTAGACAGTTCCTGGTGACGGATAGAGCATGCAAGTGATTCTTATTTCAGGTTCGTTTTGAGCGATGCTAAACTAGACAACAATCAGTTGGTCTCCACCTCATTGTCTGTAAGCATATTCAAAGTCAAATCACTGCAATACACAAACAGTTTCACAATAATGACCTATCAGCATAATAGTTCCAACCTTATAGATGAGTTTTTATTTTATTATTATTTACACTTATCCCCTACAGAACCAGTTACACCCGTATGCGAAAAAATACATAACACATTTACATCGTAGCGAGTGGATCATGAATGAAAATGGCAAAATAGCAGAAAACGGAAAGAAACTTGCATGTCCTATAACGTAACTAGAAGCACAGATTCAGCTGTAAGATTAATTATGTTAATCATCACCTGTGGTGGCCTCAAGTGGATCTTGGTTGGGACAAGCGACCACCTGCAGCCTGTTGGCAGCTTTGCTGTACCCCAGCCAGCCCCAGCCAGAACCCTGCACTCCAACAGACGCTGTGCTCAGCTTGGTCTGCATGTCAGCCACACTTCCAAAGTCACGGTTGATCGCATTCAACAGATCACCTGTACACAGACAGCAAGGTATAGTTGACTGCATTGAACAAATCACCATTCTTGCATGCCTAATAAACATCCCAGTACACTTATTTATTTAATGAAAAAGGCCACCGTACACGCAACTTATTTGGCACTAAAAGTTGTGTAGATTTAATCTCTGCCCAGAATTAGATGAGAGGCAATTTGTAAAGGGAACACTGCTCTCTAGAACATGGGAAAGTTAAACATCAAAGGTCGTTATGGTTAACTATGCTCGCCTTGGCAGTATTGTCAATCAATTTTGTTTTGAAACTGCATGGTTTGACTACCAGTTTAAACATATTGCGGATTGAGAAACAGTTTTAATTTAATACAAACACGTACCCGATGGCTCCCCACCGTCTTTTGACAGGTTTTGCCAGAAGATGGAGTGGTTGATGTGGCCACCTCCGTTGAATCTGAGCGCTGGCTGCAGTGCGATCATTGCGCTGACATCACCTGAAACCAGACATACAAAGCACAAATTATTCTGTGTACATCCATGAGATACAGATAATTCAAAGTTATGTTCTCATTTTGTGAGGTAACCAGTCCCAGGACTGCTCAAAGTGGTCTACACTTCACATCGTGGCATATCTGAAAATCAACTCAACTTTTCTGGGAAGCATTCAGCCATGCAAACACTATTTATATGTAAAATACTCCAGTGTGTATAGCTATGTACTCATTCATACAGTTGGATGAACTGGAGCAATTTTGAGTAAAAGAACTTGCAGTTTGTTGAAAGGTTTTGAACCTGGAGATAAATGTCAGGGTTAGGACGACAGTAAAATGGAAATCATGCAACCCAAACATGCTTACCTTTGGCCTCGGCCTCTGCAAGTTTCTCCTCAGCAATGTTCAGGTTGTTGACATAGGCTTGGTGGTGCTTCGAATGGTGCAACTGCATGATCTCTGCGGAGATGTACGGCTCCAGCGCTCCATAATCGTATGGCATGTCTGGTAGTGTGTGTTTGAGACGTGCCGCCACGCCACCGAGGGCTGCTGCATTACAGCGCACACAGCTGGAACAATTCACAATAAAAAGAATGCGAAAACACACTGTGTTGCTCAATTCTTGATGCACAGATTTGCATGTCTTCTTATGGTGAAGACTAATTATATAATGAAGTGGCTTATTTTATACGTACCTGTTGGCCAAAGTTCAAGATGACAGGCATGGTAACTTCATAAGTAGTATTTCAAATGCGTTTTCTGCCAAACATTACTCAATGACACACGTGTTTACTTTGTTAATTCTGTTACTGCTAGACAGTGTTAGTGTGTAAATTATAGAACTGGTGTGGAAAACTGTTTTTGGTGACATGATGTTATTGAAGGGTTATGTTTGCAAACATATACACTGCAGATTTGCAGGACATTTGCACTGTCTATAACAGTGTGACACCGGCGGTCAGTGCTCCGAATTTGTTTAGCAGTGCTGTCATTGCATAACGGGTCAGCGTGACCCCCAGATTTATTATGCAGTCATGGTTTTCTTGTTGTTATAGACGTTTTCGACAACTATATTAACCATACACGCATATATCTTACTTCCTAAGCACCGCTGTAGTTGCTGACAGCATCTTCCTGCCTTGCTATAACGTTTTGTTTCAAGTAGGCTATACAATGTTTGCACCGGGTGTGTGCTTGAAGTCCTGTCGTTTTGCAGCCGGCGGAGATTAGACGGGGGGGGATTAGTGCGCAGCCCAGGGTTATCAAATATTATTACACAAGGTAATGGATTATATAAAACCTGATGATTATATACATTTAAAAATTAATAATAATAATATATGTATGAACGCAACGTATCGAGTAAATACAATAATTAATTAATATGCAAAAAGTGTAATTTCCCATGATGCTCTTTGTGCTCTACACATGGCGGCCTCCTTGATGGTGGCGTTCGCTGTAGTCAGAAGTGAATAATTCACAGTGATAAAATATTTGTACATAGTTAGTTAATTCAACGTGACGTTTAGCAAACTGTTGCACACGGGTAAGTTACACGTGATCTGAAGTATATCGATGCGTTACGCTATTTCAGTGATTTTATATTTCGTCCAAGTGGATGGTGCTGCCCGCCATTTTGTTTACTGATCTTCAAATTTCCTGCGAATGTTAACGTTTAACGCTCGATGAAGCGTTCGAACACCTAGCGGAATAACGCTTTTATTAAACATGGTTGTCATAATATGTATGCACAATATGAATCATGCCAATTGTAGACCCACATGTGTTAGATATTTGGGTTTATCTTGACTGCTCACAGTCGTGCCTTCGCTTCGAGTTAGAATCGGTAGGTGGAGCTTGGTCGAAAGTAGCGCCAAACCCAATGCATATTTATGTTGTCAGACTGCATTTGAGGTTTGGTAATTTTTCACTGTATCTCAATGTGATGTAAATTATCATTAATATAAATTATAACTTTGACTTGACACATTTAACGTGTAATAGTAATTAGACTGATCCAAAAAAATGTAATACTTTTTTTTACTTGTCACTTTTTGTGACATGATGACCACAGATAAACGTATGTTGTTCTTCAATCACCTGGTCCTCGTCTTTACCATGCATACCAGTACCAGTGGTGAACTGGAAAATGAAAAGGTGGCTCCAACTTTACTGGTTCACAAGGTCATATTGACACTAACAAGCCCATTGGAATGGCGGTTCTGTCCATTTGGACGTGTATGAATCTCACTGGACAGTTCACATTTTAATAAAACTTGTTTTATTTGGATGCATTCACATTTCAGGTGCTGAGATGGCAGACGAAGACACCCCTCCATCAAAACGAGTGAGTGCAATGTGTAAATAATGCTCAGTATTGAGGAGATGATCTACCATCTATGGGTTTTTCTGAATTAATGGAAATTATTTTACTGTAGTAAAAAAGCTCCAGTATTGGATAACAGATTATGTTGAACCATTTGTCCTGGCACCGTTGCTATGATAACAAAGAAACCGTGTTTTATGAAGTGAAAATGTAGCGTACTTTTAATTCTTACAGACTCTAAACATTTTACTGGTGTAATATCAACCATTTCACTGTTACATTTCGACTATCTGGGACCCTGGAAGTCCAATAGGCTCACAGCTACTTAAAACTACAAGCCTATGAGTTAACATTTGTGAATATATTTTAAATACTTTTTCTGTAATATCTTTCTATATCACAAAATAAAAAGTACCTGTTTACTTATGCATCTATGTCTGTTTGCAACAGGTGCGTCTGACTAAAGACAATCTCAAGGAAATGTCCAAAGAAGAGTTGTTGGATAAGTAAGTTTGGGTCATTCCATGTCAAATCAATCCCTCAGAACATCACCAAGCTCCAATTTCAATGAACTTTAGCACAGTTGTTGGCACACTTTGTAACATCAAAAATAGAATAAAAAAGTATCAGATCATGGGTCACATTATGATGAATAATATATTTTTATGATTTGTCCAGTTTTATATATAATGTGATGTGCAACTGTTTATTGGCTTTGTAATGATGTCTTACTTTATTTTCTAGCTTCATTAGAAGCAGACTTATGGAAGGTTTATGTAACAGTCAGTATGCAAATCAGGTCAAAGTTCAGTGACCCAAATCCTCAATATTAATTTCTGAGGTATTTTTAATTTCCTGAAAATTCAAGTCGGGTGATGCAAAAATGAATTTCTAAAAACCGTAAGACACGCACATCATTTTCTTCCACTATAACCATTCAGTAATCAACATTATAATTCTTCAGTATGTTAGATATGCAAGTATCTTCTCTGCCAAAGATGACTTACCTGCACAGTGTATATCATGCTGTTGGCATTAATAAGCATCAAATAAGTGACTGATGTAGTTCATCATGACTGGTGTTTACTGTATTGTATGGCTGTTAATTGACATTTTTTTGTAGATGCCAGGAACAGGAGGCATACATTGAGGCAATCATGTCAAATAAGCGTGCACCGGGAACAGGTAAGGTATACAAACTAATATTGACATATTCTTAAATTGTCTGTCCTTAGTATAACCAATCAGAATATGTTTCCTCGATGCTGGGTGTGGTTGATAGCGGTTCCCTGATTGGCTTAAAGCTTCGACTGCTTACGCAGTGTAAACAATGCTACGAAAAATGTGTAAATTGTATCATGTTACAATAATCTCAATAAAGAATTTGAAAGATATATCTTTGACAATGAGCATGACTTAGGAGTGCATTTCAAATGCATCAAAAATAGAAACAGAACAGCCAAATTTGGAATTACAGAATTTTTTTCACATAAGCTCGTTTTGTTAGAACACATACATATAAACATGAGTAGAGCCTGATAGTGCCTGGCTTAGCATCACTTAAAATCTACATATTGATGTCGTCGCCTGCAGAGTAGTATTGGCGTTTTGATGATTTAACTAAGCTGCCCGAATGCCACTAACTGTCAAATAACGGGCACATTTCTATGATGTTGTTTGTGTCGTTGCAGCGGAGGAGTTGGTGAGTCTGCGAGAGTCGGAGGAGAAACTGAAGCAGCAGCAGCAGGAAGCCACGCAGAGGGAGAACATGCTTGTGATGAGACTCAGTTCTAAGGACCAGGAAATGCAAGATTACATCGTACGTTCAGTCCCCAGCATCAAATGTCTTAGTTTACTTGTTTTTATAAAGTTGTGTTGGTGGGTTGACATAACCTATAGTAATTTACTGTAATTATCGATGACAAGTATTTAATGTTCGAAGCAATTGATAGTTTAATCTTTGTATAATCCTGAAAAACATCCGGCATGTATCAAAAAAGCTGCCATCAAATTTTTTTAAACCATGGAGGTCTTTTGCAATAACGTCCACATGTGTATTTATATTGTTGTATTAAATTTTTTTCTTGTCCGCGTTAGTCCATGATTCGTTTAGAATTATAAATGAAGCAACACGTCAATCGAATCGACATTTGCTTTACAAACTTAACAGCATAAATAAATTTGATCATTTGCTGTTTTCTTGGATGTCACATCCTGTTGTTTACTCCTGTGTAGATACTAGATAGTAGCTAGAGTACATGGCTCTGTTTTGCAGGTGTTATAGTCGGTGCAAGTGTCGGTAATGTTCTGGTGCTAGAAGTAACATATGTCTCTTCCAGTGCTACCATCCTGTTGCACGAGTAACCAGAGTAATACGTATTCACCACTCTGTGCAGCCGTCATGTTACATGTATTAGAAGCAACACAAATGACGTGAATGTCCCTCAGTAGAGTCATCATACTGCAGATGTTAGTGACATATTTCCGCCTTACTACAGCCGTCATTTAGCATGTGCTATTAGAAGTGACTACAGCTGTCATAGCAGGTGTTGTTATGAGTAACAAAAGTGACATGTCTGTCAGTACAGTCACCATGTTGCAGATGTTGGAAGTAGTGACATGTCCGTCTTGGTACAGTCGTCATGTTGCAGGTGTTAGAAGTGACACGAGTGACATGTCTGTCTTAGTACAGCTGTCATGTTGCAGATGTTGTTATGTTTTAGTACAGTCGTCACGTTGTAAGTGTTGCTAGAAGAAACCAGTGGCATGCCTCACTCTCTACTGTCTTCACACTGTAGGTTCAGATCCAGGAGCTGAAGCAGGCCCACAACCCGAGTGCGGCCAAGCTGCGCTCCATGATGCTTGACCCGGCTGTGAACCTGATGTTTGAGCGCATGAAGAAAGAGGTGGAGTTGTGCAAGGAGAAGCTAGAGCAGGCTCAGAACGACCTCGCTGCATGGAAGTTCAGCCCCGACAGGTGCGTGTCTTGCATTCACTTGCCTCTCATTGCATTGCATTAATGAAGAAAAGTAAACACAAAATGTGTTGCTTCAAGGAGCAACTAATAACAAGAAACAACTATGACTGTTGAAAAGTGAAGACGATGAAAGTTATTGTAATGTTTTAAGTTAGTGTAATAATACAGATCTGCTTACAAAAAGGTAGATTCCCAAATCAAATATTAATATATTAACAACATGCGACGAACAGTTTCAAGCCAACCTAACGTGGTACCTACAACTGATGATTTGACTCTGCAATAGCATTATGCAATAAATAGAAAACTTGAGTTGTAATAGTTGTCTGTCACGTGTGGTTTGTGTTTTCAGTCAGACCGGCCAGAAACTGATGGCCAAGTGCCGCATGCTATTGAAAGAGAACGACGAACTAGGCAAAGTGATATCGTCTGGCCGCGTCGCAAAACTCGAGAGTGAAATCGCACTGGAAAAGAAATTTGTCGAGGAGATGAAGCTAAGCCAGGCAGGTTAGTAGTGGGCGGCTAGCTAGGGCGCTGGAGAGACGGGAGAGAGACTGTCACAAACAGTGCAGTCGTGTCGACAGCGGTGACACGTCATCAACACTGACACTGTATGCACTGATAGACATACATGCACCGCTGTTGCTTGAAGCAAACGACAACCGCCATCGACGTTGTTGCCGGCAGCATTTTTGGTTTCATTGCGACCTGCTTCCATTCTTTGCGAAACAAACGCAAACGTTATGTGCTTTTCATATATGTCACCGATACATATCGCAACAGTTTTACGCACCCGGATTGCGTGAAATCTGTTATTGTGCTGTTGGTTCTGTTTAAGACATTACGCAATACCATTTTACATGGCGCATCAGCTAGGACTATGTGGACTTGTCCAGAGCACAATTTTACATTGACAGTGATTTTTGAACGTTGGCAGATCGTATTGAACGATTTAAACTGTACAAGACTGTTGCTTTGACGCCATCTTATAAGCATCCTCTGCTGGCAGAGGTACTTATAAATGAACTGCTTACTCTACTGAATTCAAGGTGACTTTTGCATATATTTCTCTTCAGTTTTTATGCTGGATTGTTATTGTTATTCCCTTTTTTATGGACATTTTTCAGGGACTTGTTTTTGTTGTGATATACCATTGTTGATGCTTTTTTAAAAGACAGTTTTCTGTCTGTTGTTGTTCTGTGATAAAGGTGTCTTGCATTGTTTTCATTGTAGATGCGTTTGTTTTGTAGCTCAACCTTTGTTGGACTTGCAGTGATTGTGACAGAACCATATGCAAGAAATTCACATTATATAGCACATTCATGACATTGACCCTAAATAGTAGAATGTTTTCATCTGCAGGGAGTGTGAAAGGTGATCTGTTTGGGTGTAGTTCGGCAAGTGTGAATGGGTTGTGTGAGTGTACTTCATGATTTAAATGACAGACCAGCCATTAGTTTGTTTACTAGGTCATGCATTAATTACAGATGGTTTAACTGGCATGGATAACAGTACGAGTCATCACAGAGCCAGCATATGCTAGACTAGTTACCATGACTGCTAAACAATTCTGGTATGCATACACACACGCACGTGCATGCACACACACACACACACACACACACACGTAATCTGCAGCACCTAAACATAGCATGCACGCACGCAACACCACTGTTCAGTGTAGCTAGTACGTTCCTGTTTCAAGCTCTTCTTTGGCATGATCCATCAACCGACTCGAGTGACCAGGTATTGATGGTTGGTGGCAGACATTCAATGCATGTCCAATACTTTATCTCTCGTCACCCGGTGTGACTCTAAAAGTGATAGCATGGCCACTTGTCTCGTTATACGATAATATATATATATATATTTCCTTTTTAAAGTGAAGTAAAACAAACTATTATCCATGAAGTTTGGAATGTCCAGTTTCCCATCTTCAGGGTTTATATTGACAGTTTTCATTTCACAGGTGTCACTTCTGTGCGTAGAATTAAATCAAAAAATTTGATGTAACTCACCACCATCGTCCTTCAAACTCTGGTACCATACTCGAATAAAACTGGACTGTAGTTCCTCTAGTACCAGTCATTTATTTGGTCTTTACAAGCAACTCCATGCAAGAAGTATTCACACAGTTGCCCTGTTTTGTTGTTCAAGGTTAATGTTTTCACTTGAGTGACACGTGAAAAGAAAAAACAAACATAGTTGTAAAACTGCATGTTTTATGTATATTTAAAAATAAATTAAAGTGAAGATAATTTTTTAACATTGAATATTTCCCGCAAATTGTTAACTATTATAATGCTATGCTGCGAGTGGTTCAATGGAAATGTGTAACATTATTTAAAAAAAACTAGAATGTAACATGCATAATCGGTGTTTCAGAACGTGTTTATTTTACTATATAACCCTTTATCATATGAATATCATAGGCTACTTTTGTGGCAGAAAAGCTGGTCATTAACAGCTGTAACCTCGCACTTACTGCCTCCAACAAAGTTATATCCAGTGTAAGTATTCCTGTCACTTGTTAGCTGATGGTTCGCAATAGCCAAGGGTTGATTGGTTATGCTGAGGAGGAGTTTGCAAACTACTGGGATCAAGGTATGTGACTTCTGAGGTGATGTTGGCAAACACCTTCAGTGAAATGGTATTTTGTTACAAAAATACCCCAAATGCATCGATCTCAAGTTTGATCTTTGACGGAAATTTTTTCAGTCATTAAACAATTCTACAACATGAAACAAGGATAGAGAAATGGTGCTACCAGAATGAGGTTTTGAACTGTGTATTCAATATAATCTTTGTGCAGTGAGCAGACACTTCTAAAAAATCATCTTTGATAAGTACTGAGGTCATATAAATAAGAACGGCAGTATTTTAAAATTTGCTAAGAATGGTTGGTTAACATTTTATTTGCCGCCATAAATATAGGGTCTGGCTGAAAAAGTTAAAATAATTGTTTACTGACTCGGACACTTTCTCATTGGAAACTAATTTGTATAACTTTAAAAATGCCTATCTGCCATGTATGGCATTTAAAAAAAATCTTGTCATTCTTAACGTTTCATCTGTGTTTGTTACATTCAAACAACGTCAGCTATAACTAAAAATCAAGTTATCCTAGTCACAACACAAAATAACAGTTAGCAGAGTTGGTGACTTATGTAACTATTCTTTTGACTGCCTCCACTGCAAGGGATATACCACAATAACAACAATAACAATTCCATGCCATGGAGCACCAGTGTTTACACAAGACAGAAAACATTGAAGATAATATACATATTAGGTTGTGAGTTTTGGCTATTATATGTTGGCACTAATAATTGGGAAATAGAAGTAATAATTTGAATATATGATACTGTTTAGCTACTTATGAGAATAAGTAATCAGATTGGGATTCCCTAAAAGATGGTGACATGCAGAGTTAAATACTACGAAAAATAGTTCAAAATACTGATTTGGCCGTCTTCCTTACATTGTGTATGTAGATGAGAAGGACCATTCAGTAGCATAACAAAACAATTATGATACAAACATTGCCTGTTACGTGCAGACCAAAAACCCTGCTTTCGAAATTTAAAATAGTTATTCATGGGCACTTTGCCATGTTCACATAAAAAGCATACTTTCACCAAGATACACTTCTCCCCTATGTATTCAAATAAAGTATGGTGCAATTCTAATCCATTGTGATTATTATGCAGTGGTTATAACTGCGAGTACAAGAGTTATATCATTTGCATTTGCTATTTTAATTTAGACACTTCTCATTCCTTAGTTATGATACTGTCAGCAAGTTATCAAGCCAGCATATTTCTGTAAACAATTATAAAGAACTAAATATCACACATATTTTTTGAATTGGACTACAAAAAAGTCACTGCATGTAATGCCACATTTCCTCAAAAAGTGAACGTTCACACCAAATGACAATAGTACTGAAACATTTCACACATATACACAACTAACTGTTTGATTGTGTCATATATGCTTTGATTTAATCAGAATAGCTTTGTAATATATTTTATGATACATGAATAATTGAACTATAACGTGTGTTTAATATATGTTAGCATAATCTCTGATAAACGTTTACCAATTAAGTAATATTTTTCAACTAACATGGATTATAGTTATTTTCAATAATGTAAAAAATTATGAGAGTTGAACTAAAATGTCTCTCTGCTGTCCATCTTGTCCGATGATGACATCAGTGTAGGGGTTCGTCCCTTACGTGCTTTGCTCGGTAATTAAAATTAACTAAAATGTAATATTGTGATGACTGCCAGCTGTTTGTGTGGAACATCCTCTCGATAATTATATTTATCTACTAAGTCACTACTACATTGCTGGTTGGTTGCTGCGCTACCCCCAGTCCATCAACGTTAAGACTTGATGAAATTGATCATAGACGCCAAATGATGCTGGATTACAGATGGCTACCAGCTTTATATAGCATATGGCAGGTGAAGGGAACATAATCTTGAGGGTTGGGGCCAAACTACTCATTGGTACTTGTACTTTTACTCATACATTTTAAAGAACTCGTACTAGTATTTATTACTCGTTAAAAATGTACAAGTACTCTCGGAGTACTTCAAATGTATTGTGCCATTATACTTTGTTTTAATCTCAATGTCTCATTTTGTATTGTATGTACGTGATTTGCTCATTGTATAAGATATCTGGATTGTCATAGACGTGTTTGATGACTGGTTGAGATCACATCAATGAGCTACCCTGGCACTTGAATGTCATGCGAGTACTTTCAGTATTACCCGTTAATCGAGTACTATCTGGGATGAAGTACTTGTTCCTCTTACTTGAGCATAGCACTGTACTCGTTATTGAATACATTAATGGGGTAATCGCCCCTCCCTGTCTTCAATAAGTTATCCAATGCCGTACCAATGCCGTGTTGCAATATGTGTTTATGCTTGGTCGAGGCTGCCTCTAGTCAGTGCCAACATGTCATCTGGTGTGTGAATACACTACGTGTGTCATGCCATGCATATATTTATTCCAGTTTACTCGTTCAACATTTAACGCAATGTGTCTGTTGATGAATTGCTTTGCATGCAGTGCGTGAGTTCATTCGTGTACAGGTACTGCCACCTGAGCGTGTCTTCGGAAGGAGTGACCGTGTGTACAGATGCGATCACCTCTGATGTCTTCCTACATGTGCGTCGTGGGGGCTGTGTCGCTGGTTGGACGTTGAACTGGTGTGCGCTTTATTTCAGAGATGGACGAGTTCCTCGTAGACATGGACGAGGACGTGGAGGGCATGCAGAGCACCATCTGCCTGCTTCAACAGCAGCTGAAGGAGACGAAGGAACTCGTGTCGAAGCTACAGGCGGAGAACGCCAAGCTGTGCGCGCAGGTGGCTAGCTCGCATCAACCGGTACCGCAGCAGCAGCAACAACAGCAGTACGGTTGTGCACACGCGACGACAGACGACAGCAGCTCTGTCGAGAGGACTACGGAGGCAGCACCGTCGACACCAGAGGGCGCTGCGGCGGCACCACGAACTACACACACGCCACCTAGTGTTTTAGCAGCCAACAGTAACAGCACAGAGACAGCGGTCGAGTCGATGGACGTCGACATGCCCGTGGACGACAACCGTGTGAGGACACCAACGACGCCTCTGTCGGACGACCGCGGTGACGTCAACGTCGAGACGCGCGCAGCGCCACCTGCCGCCCACACTAGCAACAACTCGCAGTTGCGAGAGGTGCACAACGGCAGCCGGACAGCAGACGACCACAAGTCGGTGGCTGGCCACGCGACGAATAACCGGACACAGGAGGACGACGAGATGGCGGCGTGTCCGACGACCAACGGTCAGGTGCCGCACGAGTCGGACCTGCCGCGACACGGACGCCACCCGGACGACAGGACTGAGGTGTCGGCGTGTCGCTACGATGACAACGACGACACGGAGGCGACGAGCCGTCGCAACTCGCGACTGCACGACGACAACGTTGGACTGAAAGGCGGGGCGGTGTTCAACAAGACGGACGACTCCCGACTCGTCACGCGGTCGCAGACGGCCGATTACGAGACGGAAGGCACGGACGTGTCGAGCGATGCGTGGAGTCCCCGGTCGCCGCCGGTATCCACGCGCCATAAGGTGACGACGACGACAAAACAGCTGCACGGCGACACCGCCATGTCGGACGATGACGACGCAACGCCAGAGCGTCAGTCGCTTCGGACAGACGCCAAGAGCGGCGTGAACAGTGACGTCATGCTTAACGGTATTGTCACAACGCAAACGTTGACTGAGGAGCAAGACGCATAAGTCGGTCTGTCCCTGTCCCGTTAACCTTCACGTTGTCAACAACGCCGTTCGTTCGTTTCCGCAGCATCGACCCACTGCTCTGTATCTAAGGCCCAACTGCAAGGCAGCTTTTATATTTTTCCAACAATTTCATATTGTAATTATTATTTAAAAAAAATTGGAACAACCGTTACTATTGTCGGCGGATGGGCCGCGCAGTTCAGTGTTAAGACAGTTCGAATTTACCTGTGCCGACTGCCGTTTACTTGGTAAATTACCGTTTGTGTTTGTAATTTGTTTCTTGTCATTTCAGTGTCTCGGTAGATGACGGTCCGACAACACCGATGTCCGATAATTTGTATGCGAAGTCTTAGAATCGCTGCACTTCACGACGCCTGGTCCTTGTTGTTTCACAATCGCACTTAATAATAAGTTTTTGATTTGGTGCCTGCCATATAAATGACCGAGCATCTTCCTGTCAATACACAATCAGTATCACGTAAATTTTCCGAATGGCACCGGAAGTGTTTAACAAAATTCCCACTGATTCGACTGCCTATATGAAGTTACTACTTAACGCGCCTTCACAGTTGCCGTGTTAGTTTTAGGGCAGTTCTAACTGTTCGTTGTCGTCCTGTGATATTGTGTTCGCAACTAGAGCATTAGATGCCTGCCATCGGACAATTCACGGACACTGTCCACTGGCGAGTCCAGCAGAACACCAGCCAACGATTCAGTGTTGTCCTTGAAGCCGTTCATGTAGCAAATCGAACCTTACACCCACGATACACAAATGTTGTCCCGATGGAACATTTTCGGCACAGTCGCATATAAATCCCTAATATGCCATCAGGGTTGTGAGACGGTTCGATCTCCCTTCAGTTGTTGTTTTCAGGTGTAATTTGAAAATACCCTGATTTCCTACAGAAACTTTGATGGAAGTCACAGTGAGCCATCGACTGTCGTCGAGTTGATTGTCATTACCAGTGAATGTCGGATGTTATTGTCTCATGTACACGCGGGAGAAGTTCCTCAGCTACGTTACAGTGTGATCGGACGATCGACGGCGCCAATATTGGTTACTGGACGCGAAGATTGTATTTGATATCAAATGGTCAAGGCATTTGTACGAGAAATAAATGATCTTTGATGTGAATTGAAGCTCTAGTGTTTGGCTGTTTATTGATTAGTCTGAGCTGGTTATGGCCAATACGAACTAGTCGTTTGTGATACGATACTCACCTTTCTAGTAGAACTTGTTTCTGTGACAACATCTGGTGCGCATCTGACCTGCTCGCAGTATACTAACTCTGGAAGGATAGTTGAACAGCTAGTGGCAATATACATGTTTCCTCTCGTATGCATTGAAAAACAAAACCTACAAGACATTCTCAAAAGCACAAATCATATATAAATTATTACACGACTCGGCAAATAACAGTTGACTAGAAGGAGACCTGGAGAACAGCAGGTGCTCGTCTAAAGCACCCCGAATACTTGAGCCTTCAAGGTAATGTAGCCGAAAACTGGAGGCGATGGTATCAACGGTTCGAGTTGTATATGCTCGCAATCGATGCGGACTCTGAACCGAATCGCACGAAGATTGCCATCTTGTTCGGCGCTATTGGTCCGGATGCGTTGGAGCGATACAACCATTTCAAATGGAATGATTCGCCTAGCAATCCGCCTGTACCTGATAATGACAACCAACAAGGTAACGCCCAGCCAACCTGCTCAAAATAATGTCGCTCAAGCCAATGACAATCGTAACGTGTTGAGGGGAGATGTTTACGCTGACGTTGTCAAACGATTTGAACTTGAATTTGTTGGGAAAAGCGCGTCGTATTCGCGAGATATCGATTCTGGATTTATGAGAGGGCGGAGGAACAGCACTTCGACGACTACACCACGAAACTACACACACTTGCTAATGCGTGCGAATTTAAAGAGCACGAAAACATGATCAGGGATAAGATTGTGTTTTCCATGAAAGACGAACGTATTCAGGAACGTTTGCTGAGGGAAGTGAAGCTAACACTCAAGAGAGCAGAAGAGTGGGTATGTGTAAATCTTCAGAGGTAACCAGAATAGCCCAGCCGATATGTGAATGATTTGTGCGTTTTTTGATACAAGCATGAAATTTGGCACACACGTAGATTTCACCATTACAAGAATATTTGACATGCCTGACGGTTTTAATTATGAATCTACACATACCCAAATGTCTTAAATTTTATATTTCTTTAAAATTAGCAAACCTCCAACCCTAAAAGGTAAATGCGGATTAGAAGATATTGTTATCAAACTTTTCCCTGGCATAAACCAGTCCAAAGACAAAATAACAAGTAGCTCTCAAAATCCTTCCATGTTTCCTTCTCAAGCCATCTCAGATTTCGCCCTTGAAAGCATTGGCTGCCATTTTCCAAGATGGCCACCGTAAGCCTATTTTCTCATATTTTTGCAACTGCTTCAAGTAAATCAGTCGTTTTGGTATGTAGTATAGGTTATCTGGGACCACCATTTCAAATATATTACTTGACCTTCTCCGACATTCACATCCGCCATTTTTAAAGATGGCGGCCGCCAAGACTAATGATCCTCTATCTCATGAACTACGCCGCCTAGAGCAGTAATTTGTTTGTCAGAATATGGGTATGTGGACAGCCGATATCAGTGTTGTGAAATATTTGGCATTTGACCTTCGTTGACCTTCGTATCCTGCTGGAAAAGTACTGTTTGTGTCGGAGGACAATAACTCTACCTTTTTGTGTGAACTGCTTCCGCATTCCATTGACAAATTCCGGACTGTTAGTACAGTCGTACAGCAAGACTACAAATCGTTCCAGTGGACACAGCCAATTACCTGCGGTCTCCGTTGTAGCAGCCAAAGCACAGAAAGCCGGTGTGACTTCGTCATAGGCACTCCACGTGTCCCATGCAGTGCGTTTGCCACTGCTTAATTCCAAAACATGATACCGTGTCACAACCAGTGAAGGTGTGAAACATTGGCAAAGTAACACAACGGTCCAGACCCAGTGCGTTGGCCATCTCGTGGGCCGGTAAATATCGGAAGTTCTTCCGACAACTACTACATCCGTGTCAACTGTGCGGGTATGGGTATCTTGTCATATCCTTGTTTCACAGCATCTTCCAGGTGGAGTAGGATTCGTGTATATGCTTCTTCATGAGTGCATGGAGCAAGGCCTTATATGTCTCGGGGCACATCAGTGTGATATGTGCTGACAACTTGTTTGTCAGTGACAATGGTTGCTGCACTAGTTGCCAAAAATGAAAAAAAAACCTCTATCGTGTTTTTGTCAATGCAGAGAAACGCGGCGGCGGATACATTTCCCTCTCATTGTTCGTGCTTCAGCCTTCAAACTATCTGCGAGACGTTCATCCCACACAACTAGTCTGCTCACATATTGCAGTTGTGATATGATGCAGGAACACTTGGATCGTAAATAAGAAAATGTCTGCAAAATCCGGTGGAAACATGTTGCCGATTACAGCCCCATCAAGAATGACGACTTGTACGACAGGAGTGGGGGAATTGTCTTGTACAGGAACGAGATCTTCCAAGCAGCCACCCAGATCAGAGTCTACTTCACGTTCACCAGATGCTGCCACTTCGCGTGCTTTGATATACAACGTTACCAGGCACTGGATATGATATTTGGCCTCTTATGCGATCATGTCCCTAGCATTTTAGTTTCGCAAGAAGGGCAGTATGACAGCGTATTGTCTGACTAGAACATCAACCTGAAAGGTCCATGCATTGAGTAAAGACTCTCCAACTGGAGACATGCAGCAGAAGAAACATGTCTCGGTGGAAGGAGGTGCTTCCTCTACAGACTGACGGGAGAACATCTGTATTGTCTTCAATGTGAGATTTCCTCTTCTCTGCTCGCTGAAGTGTTGTTTTGTTGAATTGCAATTTACAAGAGTCGTACCATTTGGCTTTGTGCTGCGGAAAATTGCCTCATCTACCTTGACAGGTTGATTATCCTAGGCAGGCAACCAACCCTGTTGAAACCCATTGATATTGTCAGTGATAGTTGTGTAACCTACCCCCTCTGCGACATGTTTTGAATAAGCAGGACAGCGAAACACGTCCGACGTGTTCACCTGACACAGAACGCATTTGTTCCAATTTGTCGACAGACATTGTACATTGGATGTCACAGGGCCAGGCTGGTCCGCCACTTTACATACTATGACCATTCGGATATTATATGACAACTACACTCATCTGGTGGTAATAGCACGCAAAAGGCTGTCATAACTCTATGGATTACCTTCACTACATTCTACATTATATTTGTGTTATTATTAATACACTCATCATTTATGTCATCTAACAGAACAAATATTCAAAACGAAGCGCGGTTTCCTCTAATTGTTCACATGACATCCTCGCAGCCACATGATCAGCAACTAAACCTTTTACGATCTGAAATACAATAATATGTGTTATATGTGCTATCACCTACCATAATTATTGGCATTATTCGGACGAAATTTAATATAAGAATTTGTTGTAACGGCAGTCATTTTATAAAATGGCGGATACGAAGGATGCAATGAGACACGTGTGAAGGTGAAATTAGACACGGGAGCAGCCACCAAATGTGATGCCGTTGGGAACATTCAGAAAAATCACACCAAGACCGCAGATAAAGCCGTCAAACACTGTGCTCAGAGCGTATGGAGGTCAACGGGTGGCACATATCGGGAAGTGTCAGCTCGAGTGTTCAGTAAATGGCCGCAACAAGCAATGTGAGTTCTACATAGTCAACTCGGAATCACCACCGATCTTAGGACTCTCAATGTGTGAAAACCTTGGATTGATCACCAGATGAGTGAAAGACGTAGAAGCGGTCACACCAGAAAGTATCAACAGTACATACAAAGATGTGTGTAATGGACTAGGCTGTTTCGAAGAACCATATTACGTTGTAGTCGACCAAGACACAGTGCCAGTGAAAGAACCACCTCGAAGGGTTCCATTTGGGCTACAAGACACACTGAAACTCAAACTTGATCTGATGGAGAAACGCAAGGTCATACAGAAGGTCAACAAACCCACAATCTCGTGACTGTGGATAAAAAAGACGGATCCTTGAGACTAGAGAGCTGAACAAAGCTATCCAGCGGGAGAACTTTCAGATACCTACTGTGAAAGATCTAAGTAGCAAGAATGTGTTCACGGTGATCGACTTGAAGGATGCATTCTGGAAAGTTCCTTTGTCAGAAGAGGGTGCTTCTCTCACTACGTTCAACACATCATTTGGAAGATATTTCTTCAAGCGAATGCCCTTTGGACTTTGCTCAGCGTCAGAAGTCCTACAGAAGAGAGTGTACCAAACATTTGGTGACATTGATGATGTGCACGTGATTGCAGACGACATAATCATTGCGTCCAACAGCGAAGAAGAAGCTGTTCGCACAATCAAGTTGTTCAAGCGAGCCCAGGAGAAGAACGTGAAGTTCAACATCGCGAAATTGCAGCTCAAGAAATAGGAAGTGAGATACATGAGCAACATAATCGGTTGCAACTGAGTGAAGCCAGACCCATCCAAAGTCGAAGCAATCATCAATAAGCGAGAACCAGAGTGCAAGAAAGACATTCAGCGTCTGGTAGGAATGCTAAACTACTTGTCACAGTACATATCAGATATGTCTACTGTAACAGCTCCAACGAGAAGCCTTCTGAAAGCAGTCGTACCATTCGTGTGAAACACAGAACATGAACACGCTTTCAGCAAAGTCAAGGAGATTCTTTCCACAACACCTGGTCTCCGGCTGTTCGATCTGAACCCGAAAGTCCAAATACAGTGTGATGCTTCTAAGACTGGCATAGGTGCCTGTCTGCTGCAAGAAGGACAACCAGTAGCCTACTACTCGAAGGCACTAACTCCCAACAGAGATGAACTGGTTTCCGATCGAGAAAGAATGTCTCGCTGTAGTGTGTGCAGCAGATAAATTTCAGCACTACATCTATGGGCGAGAAGTAGAATTGAGATCCGACCACAAGCCGTTGGATATTATCACTAGGAAATCTGTCCACAAAGCGTCACCACGGATCCAAGCCATGCTGCTAAGACTCATGAAGTACAACCTCTCTATGTGAACTACCAACCTGGTCCAACGATGTACATAGCTGACACTCTATCGAGAGCGTACGTGGAAGGCGAACATGAAAGTGATGACATCAAAGTTGACACAAACATGAGAATCCACAGCTTGGTCACGAACATGCCAATGTCCAACCAGCGAAAGCAGAAAGTGCAATGCGCTACTGAAGTATCCAGAGGTGTGTCTCTTACAAGGAAAGTCAGCCAGTGCGGTGACCAGCCATTTCTGAACAGTGTTTGCGAGACACAGACTGACAGAAATTCTGGTCGCAGACAATATGCCCTTTGAAAGTAGCGAAATGAGAAAGGTTGCTGCTGAATATGGTTTTGCCATCAACACGTCCAGTCCGGAACACGCAGCGTCCAACGGACAGAGCGAACGGATGATCGGAACGGTTATGCGAAAGGCAAATGAGGATAGCCGAGATCCTCACTTAGCTCTATTGGAACACACCAGTAGCGGGTATGCCATATTCGACAGCACAGCTACTGATGAGCAGGAAGTTGCGCGACAATCTACCAACAACTGAGTCGTTGCTCAAGCCCAGAGTTGCAGAACACGCTTACGTCAGACTGAGAGAAAGACAAGGAAAGGCGAAAGCATACTTCGACAGAGGGACGAAGAAATTGTTCTAAACTCGATCGAGGTGACACCGTAAGAATCAAGTCTGGAAGGACGTGGACACCGGCGACTGTGACAGCACATCACATCACATCACCACGATCCTACATGGTGACAATTGCGAGTGGTCGTGTGTATCGTCGCAACCGAAAGTGGCTACACAAGTCATCTGAGCCGCCACCTCTCACCTTACTGGAAGATGCAGGTGACGATCACACCGACAAACAGTATGAGCAACATGGTGCACCACCGCTGCATAACCCGAAATTATGCAACCAGGAATGTCAGCTGAGTGTGAGACTGCTGACTGACCAAACAATGGGAGGTCCCAAGAGACGATGCCTGTACGAAAACCGTGCCGACAGAAACAGTGAAGTGAACATTTCGCGAGAACGCTACAAAAGTTTGAACATTGACAGTGGACTGTGATTGCTACTTAATTACTGTATTTGCAATGAACATTCGTGAAAGCCGGAGAATTATGAACGTTGATCATAGACTGCGATTTACCACTCAATTGTTATGTGTTGAAATATGGTGTTGCGTCTCAAGTCTTGGTAGATGATGCCTAAAATCTCGCAAATGTTTGCTAATGTATATTGGTCATAGTAGTTGCATATATGTTTGAAAACTGATTAGCTACGATCATCAGTTATAATGTCTTAGAGACAATGTAATTATCCAGTTGGTACGTTACGCTATGTTGATAAGTCATAGTTAATTCTGGTGAAGTGTTTCTTTTACAATTTATGATGCGCTAGGAAAAAGGGGGATGTTACATATTATATATTTAACTGTTTAGTTTGACGTGCATGGCGCACCGTTATCTAATGTTTGTAATAATCATCCAATCAGAATAATGATCGGGATTCGCCCCTTAGCATTGTAGCACATGGCTGTGTCAAGTCGTTGACTATAACAAACACCATCAAATCCGGGATGGCTGTCCGTTCGGGTGTCTACATACGTATAAATTACTAAACATTATGATGATAGTTATGCGTATATATATATATATATATATATATATATATATATATATATATATATATATATATATATATATATATATGTGTGTGTGTGTGTGTGTGTGTGTGTGTGTGTGTGTGCGTGCGTGCGTGCGTGCGTGCGTGCGTGCGTGCGTGCGTGCGTGCGTGTGTGTGTGTCATTACTATTTTATTATTATTACTGTCATTACATATATGTTATGACAGTATTAATAATAAATAGTAATGACACGCTGTGATAAAACCGTCTAACATATACTATGTAATTTACAAGATAATAATAAATACTGTTAAATATATATTCACAATTGTCTGTCTATGAAGCAGGAATTATGGCACGTGAGGTGGCAGCACGGATAACATTCAAAAGCCCTATGTCAACCAGGTGTCCATAAGTTCTTCCAGTTCTTGCTTCTATTCATCCCTTAGTAGTGTTCTGATGTTATATGTCGCTATCTTTAGTCTGGTTACCCTTTTTCGATGGCTTGTTTTGACCCTAGTTGCTCAGAACTGCCTCTTTGATCATACTTTTTTCGGTGCTTCGTACTGGGGACTATGGCTTTGCAGTACATTGCATGGTGGTGCTGTTGGCCTACCCTGGATGTTGAATGTCAGTATTTATATTGCCATATGGCCCAGTGCACGGTTTTGGGGGTTTCCGAGCAATGAGAGACTCCCTACACTGCTTTCTTTAATTGCGTATATGTTGTTTTAAACATGATGTTATTATAAACCATTACGTCTAGACCAGTGCCAGTCAATTCGTAATTAACAGGTGGTTCGATTGTTTCGTCTACGCCCACAATGAACTAACAACACATTTAATGTCACTACTTAGCGCGTGTCTCAATTTACCATAATCCATGGTTATCAATTACATTGTGGCGTTGTTGTTTTGGCGTTATAAACTATCCGGGTGACGTTTATGCGCAAATGTAAAATAAATAAAAAATGGTTTTGCGCAAATCGCATGACTGCTGTGATAGTGATTTAAACAAACGTAATATTATAATGTATCGAATAAAATGTGAAGCAACTCTTCACAATAATCACCAGAGGTTAACGAACAGCCCGTGGTATTCACACCACAAATGCTTTGCGTTTCGCTGCACATTGCTGATTTTACATCTTTCACGCATGCGCAGAAACGTCACCTGGACAGTTCATAACGCCCAGAAAATGTAAGCGCGATAGCGTCTCTATTCGCTAAGGACATTACATTATATCCGCTTCTAGATTTTCTTGTTACGCTCCGTCACGGATAAACGAAGCTTGCCTACTGTACTCATTTCAGGTTGAGCGTGGTGACGTTGCAATTAATGCCGTGACGTCGGCGTAATAGTACATTTTACGGTCATTCAAAACGGCGTCTTTTCTCCACATGTTAGTTCGTGCGTTCTACCTCATATTTACCTCGGCGACGCGAATAGGTAAATGACAAATCGAGCATTCATCCATTCAGGGCGCCAGACAAAACGCCGGCACGATGGAGTCGGTATTTTGCTGATAACGTTGCTTGTATCGCATTACCTGGCGCAAGTACTTGCCGAACGGAAGTGTCGGCCGACGTCGTGTGCCGAATTACAGTGCTACCAACCGAACCTGAAGAGTGGAGGTCCTCATCTGGTATACCCGGACGGCGACGGGGCACCGTTGATGGTGTCGTGCATCGCTGACGTCGACGGCGGTGGTTGGACAGTGATGCAGCGGCGGATAGACGGAAGCGAGAACTTCGCGCGCGACTGGGAAAGCTACAAGCACGGCTTCGGTCGCCACGGAGCGCGCTCGGAATTGTGGCTAGGTAATGAGCACTTGCATCACATGACGAACGCGCAACGCCAACATTTACGGATAGACGGGATTGCTTTCGACGGCGCGTCCATCCGAATCGACGTCGATGGGTTTCGTGTTGACGACGAGAGCAGCGACTATGCATTACGCTACAACGGCGAATCCGCGTCGTTAACAAACGTTGACACCGACGACTTCCTACGCAGTGAGAATAGCATATTTTCTACCAGCGATCACGATAATAACGATCCGTTATTTTGCGCATCGACTTTATACCGGAACGGCGGCGGGTGGTGGTTTAACTCGTGCTTCGGTATGTATCTAAACGGCGTATTCCCCACGGACGCTTCACGCGGCAACGAAACGTATCCACGCATCGTTGTCATCAATAGTTCGCACGACGAAACACCGTTGCGATTCAGCGAGATGAAATTCCGCCCGGTCGACTATAGGAATGCGCGTGGAGCGTGTCGGAATCCGTGCAGCCACGGCGGCTCGTGCGAGTATTCCGCTGCTGAAGACGCGTACCACTGCACGTGCACGCAGAACTACACCGGAAACGCGTGCGACGAAACGTCACTCGTGAGGAGTACAGTACCAACCGATACGGGGATTGTATTCCTCGGGGAGGCACCGTTAGACAATGTGCTTACGGCAACCAGCATTGTCGGCGGTGTACGAGATGAAGATATAAACGCCCAACTCCAGGGACAATCGATCATTCGGCCACCACCAGCAGCCATGCTACTGCAGAACAGCAATGACAGTGCAACAGTTGCTAATGTTACTAAACATCCTACTACTACTACTACTACTACTACTACTACTACTACTACTACTACTACTACTACTACTACTACTACTAACTACTACTAATGCTACTACCTACTACTACTACTACTACTACTACTACTGCTACTACCAATACTATTCCTCATCATCCTATTAATACTACCAGTTCTCCTCCTCCTCCTATTTCTACTACACTTTCTTCCGTTACTTCTATTACAAATATTTCTGTTCCTGCTTCTTTAAATGTTTCTACTGGTGAATTTTCCACACCAACGACTGTTAATGTGACTGGAAAAGGCACACCAAAGAGGCCTGCGCATATACCTTTCCTCGGGCCGTTGGTCGTCATAGTTTGCAATTTCTGGATGATGTTCGGTGTGATATGTGTGATGATCTTCCGTATGATCGTCACATATCGCACCGTGGTCACCACTGAAAAGACAATGACAGACACAAAGACGGACGCAGATAGTCCTTCAGCGACGGAAGAGGTCGCTAAAAAGCACACCGTAGAAAAGCCGTGGACACCAAGCAGGATCACATCAGACATGCCAACGATGCAGCAAGCGACAAGAGGTGGTGCAGCAATCTCGCAGATGATGCTCTCACAGGCTGGTACCGCAGCGCAATCCTTCGGCGAGTGGCTGATAACGGTAGACGAAGGTCGGAGTCCTGCAGCTAAACGGCAAAAACGCGGCGTACTCGCGGAGCGGCCGCAGTACCCATTGCCCCCACTTCGTAATTAACGGAACCCGGAAAAGCCGGTTGCTAAACGAAAGGGGAAACGCAGCAAGTGACGTGTTCTACGTGACAGACGTGTCACGAGAGAGGAGGCCGGGCAAGGAACCATCACAAGACAATGCATATGGCACGCGGTGTTGTTCCTCAACACTAACTCTTACTGCAAACCACCCGTTCAAGTAAGCTGGTCGAGCTCGTGATGGGTCGCTGTACGTCGCTACCGAAGCCAAGACGAAAGTGGCATTATTGACAAAACGTGACGAAAGAGATTTCCGTCTGGTTACCAACCAAACATTCCCGTATCATGGCTCAACAGTGCGACCTTTGAAAGACCCGGTTCACCCAGACCTCACATGTAAAATAGGATAGGGAGAGTTTGTTTATTCATAACCTAGTCGAGACCAATATTTCATGATATGTGGCGCGTCTTACTATAAGTAATTAAAACGTTATGTTCCGATTGCAATGGCGCCCGATATATTTTTTGTCGTCGTTAAACATGTACAGTGCCGTACTTGTAATTCTGTGATGACACTGATTTAGTAATTTTCAATTACTCTGTTGTGCCAAGTAACAGGAATGAAGCAAGCACTTTACCTACATTCTCCGACACCGCTCCATACAGCCGGAATGCCACAGATACCCCATGCGGCCGAATAGCCACAACTCGGTGCAATTGAATTGCCACAACTCCGCGCAGCCGACTTAAATGCCACAGCTCCGCACGGTTGAACTGGCACACGAGTCCACATAGTACTGTGAAATTAACTGCCGAGTTGCCACAGTTCAGTGCAATTGAACTGCTACAACTCCGTGCAGCCGAATTCAATGCCACAGCTCCGTGTAATCGAACTGTCACACGAGTCCACATTGTACTGTGTAATTAACTGTATCAGACCAATAAATAGTGAACTTGACACCTTTCAGAAAGACATCCAAACATTAATACGCTCACTTTGACAATGGCTGAAAATCATCTGCTGCTATTTCTGTGCATATTCACCTCTATAGACCATTGACTAATTGACGTTGTGCACACTATTTAAAAAGAAACAAATTGGTCATTTAATGCTATTTATTTATTCAACAGGTGAACTGTCCGGTGGTAAAATAAAGGCAATCACAGGGCACCCTTTTGTATAATACTCCATTTGCAATTACAATCAACATCTTTACATTAGGGACTTTGCAAATATTAACACAATCACGAATGACGACAAAACTGAAGAAGTCAGCAGCTTCGAATATCATGGAGCAATCATCTCTAAGGATGGTGGCTGCGTCACAGAAATATGCCCCAGGATTGCCTCAGCAACGACAGCCATGGCAACATTAGCGAGGATCTGGAGAACTAGTAACCTACGTTTCACAACTAAGTACAACTTATTCAGATCACTTGTATCTCACTTTTTTCGACGACTACATTCTTGGGTCGAGTCAAGGAACTGAGTGCCAGAAAGCTGCCCGTATATATAAACAAACCCAAAATGTCGAACAAGATCACATTCCTGGTTGGCTCGCAAGAACTTTTATTGGTAACTGTCAAGAGTAGGAAATTGGCATGACTTGGACATGTAACACGACACACTAGCCTCCCGAAGATCATCCTGCATAGCACACTGGACGGCAGACGCCGCCGTGCCTGAGCTCCTCAGCACAACTACTGGCAGACAGGAATGGAGAAAGATCACAGCTGCAACATTGTTTGTGTCCCCCTCGACGACCAGGTCGATCAAGGCACTGAGTAAGTAAGTACAGCCAGCCAGCCAGCCAGCCAGCCAGCCAGCCAGCCAGCCAGCCAGCCAGCCAGCCAGCCAGCCAGCCAGCCAGCCAGCCAGCCAGCCAGCCAGCCAGCCAGCCAGCCAGCAGCCAGCCAGCCAGCCAGCCAGGCAGACCACAGCCAGCCAGAGCACACAGACACGCAGCCAAGAGCCAGCCAGCCAGCCAGCCAGCCAGCCAGCCAGCCAGCCAGCCAGCCAGCCAGCAAGTAAATATAAACAAATCCAATGGTCAAACAAATTTAGATTGCATCGACGCCATCCTCATCCAAAAATTGTATGTGCCGTGATACATTGATACTTGTCTATGTCTTCAAGTGATACATTGATACTTGTCTATTTCTTCAAGTGATACATTGACACGTAACTATGTCTTCAAGTGATACATTGACACGTCTATGTCTTCAAGTGACACATTGACACCTGTCTATGTCTTCAAGTGATACATTGACACGTCTATGTCTTCAAGTGATACACTGACACGTCTATGTCTTCAAGTGATACATTGACACGTGCCTATGTCTTCAAGTGATACATTGACACCTGTCTATGTCTTCAAGTGATACATTGACACGTATCTATGTTTCAAGTGACACATTGACACGTGTCTCTATATGTCTTCAAGTGATACATTGACACGTGTCTCTATATGTCTTCAAGTGATACATTGACAAGTGTCTATGTCTTCAAGTGACACATTGACACGTGTCTGTCATCAAGTGACACATTGACAGGTGTCTATGTCATCAAGTGACACATTGACACGTGTCTATGTCTTCAAGTGATACATTGACACGTGTCTATGTCTTCAAGTGATACATTGACACCTGTCTATGTCTTCAAGTGATACATTGACACGTGTCTATGTTTCAAGTGACACATTGACACGTGTCTATGTCTTCAAGTGATACATTGACACGTGTCTATGTCTTCATGTGACACATTGACACGTGACTATGTCTTCAAGTGATACACTGACACGTGTCTATGTCATCAAGTGACACATTGACACGTGTCTATGTCTTCAAGTGATACATTGACACGTGTCTATGTCTTCAAGTGACACATTGACACATGTCTATGTCTTCAAGTGACACGTTGACAGGTGTCTATGTCTTCAAGTGACACATTGACACGTGTCTATGTATTCAAGTGACACGTTGACACGTGACTATGTCTTCAAGTGACACACTGACACGTGTCTATGTCTTCAAGTGACACGTTGACACGTGACTATGTCTTCAAGTGACACCCTGACACGTGTCTATATCTTCAAGTGACACGTTGACACGTGTCTATGTCTTCAAGTGACACGATGAAACGTGTCTATGTCTTCAAGTGACACGATGAAACGTGACTATGTCTTCAAGTGATATACTGACACGTGTCTATGTCTCCAAGTGACACGATGAAACGTGACTATGTCTTCAAGTGATACACTGACACGTGTCTATGTCTTCAAGTGACACATTGACACGTGACTATGTCTTCAAGTGATACATTGACACGTGTCTATGTCTTCAAGTGACACATTGACACGTGACTATGTCTTCAAGTGATACACTGACACGTGTCTATGTCTTCAAGTGACACATTGACACGTGTCTATGTCTTCAAGTGACACACTGACACGTGTCTATGTCTTCAAGTGACATATTGACAAGTTACTATGTCTTCAAGTGATACACTGACACGTGTCTATGTCATCAAGTGACACGTGTCTATGTCTTCAAGTGATACATTGACACGTGTCTATGTCTTCAAGTGACACATTGACACATGTCTATGTCTTCAAGTGACACGTTGACAGGTGTCTATGTCTTCAAGTGACACGATGAAACGTGTCTATGTCTTCAAGTGACACGATGAAACGTGACTATGTCTTCAAGTGATATACTGACACGTGTCTATGTCGCCAAGTGACACGATGAAACGTGACTATGTCTTCAAGTGATACACTGACACGTGTCTATGTCTTCAAGTGACACATTGACACGTGACTATGTCTTCAAGTGATACACTGACACGTGTCTATGTCTTCAAGTGACACATTGACACGTGACTATGTCTTCAAGTGATACACTGACACGTGTCTATGTCTTCAAGTGACACATTGACACGTGTCTATGTCTTCAAGTGACACACTGACACGTGTCTATGTCTTCAAGTGACACATTGACAAGTGTCTATGTCTTCAAGTGACACATTGCCACGTGTCTATCTCTTCAAGTGACACATTGACACGTGTCTATGTCTTCAAGTGATACATTGCCACGTGTCTATCTCTTCAAGTGACACATTGCCACGTGTCTATGTCTTCAAGTGATACATTGCCACGTGTCTATCTCTTCAAGTGACACATTGCCACGTGTCTATCTCTTCAAGTGACACATTGACACGTGTCTATGTCTTCAAGTGACACATTGACACGTGTCTATGTCTTCAAGTGACACATTGACACGTGACTATGTCTTCAAGTGACACATTGACACGTGTCTAGGTCTTCAAGTGACACATTGACACGTGACTATGTCTTCAAGTGACACACTGACACGTGTCTATATCTTCAAGTGACACGTTGACACGTGTCTATGTCTTCAAGTGACACGATGAAACGTGTCTATGTCTTCAAGTGACACATTGACACGTGTCTATGTCTTCAAGTGACACATTGACACGTGTCCATGTCTTCAAGTGACACATTGACACGTGTCTATGTCTTCAAGTGATACACTGACACGTGTCCATGTCTTCAAGTGACACATTGACACGTGTCTATGTCTTCAAGTGATACATTGACACGTGTCCATGTCTTCAAGTGACACATTGACACGTGTCTATGTCTTCAAGTGATACATTGACACGTGTCTATGTCTTCAAGTGACACATTGACACGTGACTATGTCTTCAAGTGATACACTGACACGTGTCTATGTCTCCAAGTGATACATTGACACGTGACTATGTCTTCAAGTGATACACTGACACGTGTCTATGTCTTTAAGTGATACATTGACACGTGTCTCTGTCTTCAAGTGATACACTGACACGTGTCTATGTCTTCAAGTGATACATTGACACGTCTATATCTTCAAGTGATACATTGACACGTGTCTCTGTCTTCAAGTGATACATTGACACGTGTCTCTGTCTTCAAGTGATGGAGTTGCTAAACATAACAGGGGGTATAAAATATACAGGGTTTCTATTTTTCTATAGGGCGTATAAGTCTCGCGCGCGGGGCAATTGGAGGCAGGAAGTCCACATTCTCCATGTTAACATATATTACTTTGTTTTGTTTTTGGTCGTAATAATCGAACTGTTCCCAAATAGCGTATTTCAGTTATATTGTCCGAAGGATTATTACAAGCAGAAGCAATGGAACACTTTGCCGGTGACAACGATCACTTAAAACATGAATTTTAATCTATTATTATGGTGGTTACCATGGGCATGGCATTAGCGGCAAGTACTTGACTTGTGTTTGGCGATCTTGACTAATATAATGAAGGGTGCAATTTTTTCGCGCAGTACAACCTGTTTTGGGCAAACGTATACATGTGTTATGATTATGTGCATTTAGATAACTTGTCAGATATAAGTGTTTATCGAAACCGCAACGTACAACAATGTAAAACGCAAATCCCGTAAAAGGCACATACGGCGTAAAATCGTGTCTATTATCTGCTCTACGTAAATCGCTATATGTCTATAATAGTGTGGTAAACTCAATATTAAATCAGACATGTAAGATAAGAAAGGTATAACACAAGACATTTATGACCTGATTTTCCTAGTATTTATCAGTCGGAAGCTACAACTGTCATCCATCGTTAGAATATTATTCTTGTGTCCAGTCCACAATCAGCTCCAGTCGCGCGGAGTCTCGCCATGTATCGTGACCCACTTACAGGCCCTATTGAAAGTAATGGGTTGAACATATTACACACCGGTAAATTTCCACATTTTGTTCTATATAAACATTAATTATTATTATTATTATACATGCAAACAATAAAACAAGTAAACATGAATTAATCCCAAACAGTGATGCCATCTGATGGCTACGTCGGAGTTCGTGCACAGCTAAATATCTGGTTCGAGCAGTGGTACTACAGACGCTAGGGCTGTGTGACTTCTATGGCCTTATGCACAAAATAAAAAGTAGAAATTTATAAATGAGATGAAAAACTAACAACGAAAAATTTGCATTTCTGCTTATTTGTTCGTGATATGGTTGATTACTTTTTACAGTAGAGTATTACCTGATAAAACTACTTATTTAATTTGTTATTTCAAAGCCGGTCTGAGAGACACCAGAGGGCGGTGTGGTGGTCCCAGATTCGACCCAGTCCAGGATTCGTCTAAACGCATATCGCGCATGCGCGCGCATGCGCAATGATAATTTTTTAGCTGTTCTGACGCGCTGTGACGTAGTGGCAACGGCATACGTCATGCCCGGGCCGAGATTCGACTAAACGGACATTGCGCATGCGCATGTAAACGTCAGAGCACGCCATGATCCGAGTTTGTGTTGGTCTTGGTGATAGCCCAGCCAGCAGTCAATCCGTTTGATATTGTAACTTGTTCCACGAGAAGTGTGTACATTGTTTTCGAAATGTAGGACGAATATACGGAATATATGTCATGCGTGAAGGAATTTTTGATTCACGGATCGCATCGCCGTGGAATCAGCAGACGTCTGAGAGACGCGGTCGGCAAAGCGACGAGGGATCAAAAGTATGAGGTAGACGGTAAGTAAAATACAAGTTTCAGTTATTAGCCTAATTTTGCCAGCATAGCCTATAAGTAGTAATTCAGTAGATACTCGAGTACAACTAAACTTGTTTTTATGTTGTCCCATTAAATTTAATTGGACTTGGAATTGAAAATTACGCGCAATGACACTTCCCGAAGGGCAGAGGCTATTCACACAGATGCTCAGCGCATACTGGTAGGACTAATATTCGCTATACCTTGGCTAAACCACTTTATTGCTACTACCAAAAAAAAAAACCAGAACCGTCTTTCACAGTGTATCAGTGTGCTAAATCTTAAATTCCATGATTGTGGTTAAAACTTTTTTTTTAAATCTTATAGTAATATAAACCAGTATTGCTCTCTAAAATCGTGTATCTTGTCTACACTGTGTAACCAGGAAAAAAGTCATGTATTTATATGCCTACCTTGATGACAATTTTATTGTCGAAACATACTTTCCAGTTTACCATTTTAAAACTTATTTGCATAACTTAGTCATCCTCATAACGTTAGTGAATGAAAGTGACAGGGACTATTTCTTCATCAAAAGGGTTGCAGTACACAGTGGTTATATGAGATGCTGTTATATATGTCTCTGTTGCTTTGAAAGTTTCATGTGACTTGAGTAAGATACCTTACAGCTTATACTGGTGAGTGTCACACAAATTATTACCCAAAATTGTGTTCTTGCTATCATCGTACTATGATAATGTCCTACAAAGGAATTGGGTATCACTGGATAGTGTCAACATTCTGACAACTAGTGTTAGTTAATATTTAGTATTATGACAAGTTTTATTCTCACTCTCAGTCTCAGCTCATGGATGTAGGTATGACTTTATCTGTAACCATTAATTAATTGTAGTTAGTTAAGTATTCACGATATACCATGTTAGCATAACATTACATTGACATTGTATAAGTATCTTAGGGTTAACAAACTGTGACAAAGTATGAACTGGATGTATCCACTATCTAGTGCATGCCCCACTGGGACCAGACAAAATAATATTAATGACCAACTGGCCTGCTGGGTTTCACTTGGGTTAATAGAAAACACATGTCCACTATGGGGTAGTAATAGAGATGAAACCCCAAAGTTAATGACCTAGATATACAGGTGCCAAGGGGGGGTACCAATTAAAAGAATTTCCAAACAAGATTAAATACTACAATCCACTTTATTATATCCTCAAATTACGACCCACTGCACTAATCACATCTACATAGATGTCCAGCCAGTTACAACACAATACTTTTTTGTGTGACCACACACAGACAGACACCCTGCATGCTCAGCTCCTGCTGACCAACTCCCTCAACTTTATTCTCACAATCTTCTATATCTAAGCTAGCCTGACTACACATTCAAATTAACCAATAATTCCTGCCAAGCATACACAAAGACAAAGACATCAACTAGGCTACTGGTAATTATTAACATGTGATTTGGGGGTCTTCACATTTCCACCAAGCATATTTAAAGATAATGACATTGACTAGACTACTGGTAATTATTGACAGGTGGTTTCTGGTTCCTCTACCACTACTTAGCTCATCTCTGGTCTAAACACCTACTCACTAATTAATTCCTAACCTGATAATTTATAATAAGCCCTACCATACCAACACAACAGTGTTTATAATTGCTAGCTGTCTTATTTTGTTGCTGTAGTTCATATTATCCCTAACATTGCTAGTTTATGTAGAAGGCGCAAACAAAACATATAGTCAGTACATTGTATAACAGACAATTGCATTTCATCATATTATTTGATGTCGACTTTACATAATATCTTTTGCAGATTAGTATGCTTAGGAGGCTTAACAATGTGGGTTCTTGTATTTAAAAATTAAATGTATGTTTCTCCAGGCAAGGGTGGACAAGGCAAAGCTTCAACTGGATGAACAGCGCCAAGGCAGGCTGACCTTGAGCAGCTGGACAACAATAGCTTGTTCTTGGTTAACCATGAGTACTAGTAGTACTAACAAGTACTTGGCCCCCCACCAACCCTGTTCAAAACCAGACACTGTATTAGTAAATACTTTATTAAATTAAATTAAATGTCATGAACAGATTCATAATTTTGTCTTCTTTGTCTGGATGTATGTTTCACCTATTAAAAACAGGAAACTGTTATTGGTAATTGTGTTGTGAAATTGTGAAAAATAAGTGTGTTGATGCTTTATTGGCTTTAATAATAAAGGAATGAAAATGCTATGTTGTGAATGTTCTTATTTTAACAACTTGTTGTTTCCTTATGAGAACATATGTAGTTGTTAACTTGTTTCTTCATTAGATCTTCTACCTGTTGTAAGTCACCAGTACTGTTTCACCAGCCTGGACATTGGGGATCCAAGAGAGAAGTTGACATGCATTCACCAAATTATGTAGTTTTATAAAGATAATTAACTTGTCATTGGATTTATCAATTTATTTTATAAATTTGCTTTGAAAATTTAAAGGGGAAATACTAATGTCTCGGTTTCAGTTGTTGGTTCAATTCCAACTGGTATGCCTTTGTGCACAAATACCCCTGGTATGGGCTTATTGACCGAAACATTGCATTTACCCTTGTAATTATGCTAATATTCATGTGAAAGTTGTATCAGATCAATAACAACTGTAGCCAAATTCCGCCATTGGGTCATTCCATGTCAAATCAATCACTTTTTGGCAATTTTTGCATCACCCGACTCCAAATTTAATGAAATTTAGTACAGTTGTTGGTTCCCATGAGTATATCAAAATAAAACATTAAATACAAATCTAGGTCAAGTATCATTGAAGATATAGGTCACTGAACTTTGACCCGATTTGCATACTGACCGCTAGAGTAATGCCTGTAACTCTGCTATTAATAAACAATATATAATCGGAAAGCCAATAAACATGTGCATATAACTGTCATAAAATTTAAACAATAGGGCAAATAAGAATGTTGTAATTTTAGAAATTTGACCTTTGGCCTCAGATACCCATAAATGTATCCTCTAATTTTGCTAATATTTTGTAGACATTATCCTCTACTATTGCCAGAAGAGTCCCTGAAAATATTAGAGTGGGGCAGTGGGCAAATAATAAGTTTCAGAGATACATTAAATTAAGTACACCCGTAGATGAAAAATTGCACAAGCTAGGATAGCACTGTTTAACCCAATAGAAACATACAGCACAATCTCTGATTTTGCTAATATTGTGTACCCATGATCCAATATTATTGCAGAAGAGTCCTTGAAAATATTAGAGTGGGCAAATAATAAGTTTCAGAGATACATTAAATTAAGTACACCTGTGGATGAAAAACTGCCCCAAGATAGCACTGCATAACCTGTGCAATACAAACTTACAGCACAATCTCTGATGTATAAATCCATATATGTATATATGCTCACTAATTATATAACTGCTATGCAATATACCAGGGGTTATTGTTATGCAATTATCCATCAGAGTGACAAGATCATGCACATGTAAATTTTGTCTGTAATGTTATGTGATTTATGGCATACAGAGCCCAAAGTTAAAGCATACAAATGACCAAAATTGTATTGCATAATACATATGATAAGCATTGCAGATTGAATTATATTGACAGTTGATCAGCTTCATGTGTGATGATTTCAGTTTCATTAGACTGAGAGATAATATTTCAATTGATCTGAAAAAGGTGAAGTAATGAAATGTGTAATTAGTGAGTACATATACATATATCATTTACACATCAGAGACTATGCTGTATGTTCATATTGGGTTATACAGTGCTATCCTGGTGCAGTTTTTCATTCACGGGTGTACTTAATTTAATGTATCTCTGAAGATTATTATTTGCCCACTCTAATATTTTCAGGGACTCTTCAGCAATGGTATAGGATATTGTGTAAAATATTAGCAAAATCAGAGGATACGTGTTTTGGATATTTGAGGTTAAAGGTCAAATTTCAAAAATTACAACATTCTTATTTACACTAATGTTTAATTATGTGTGCATGTTTATAGGCTTTCCAATGATACATTGATTGTTTCTCTGGCTTTATTAATAACAGAGTTACAGGCATTAATGTAGCAGTCAGTATGCGATTTGGGTCAAAGTTCAGTGACCTATATCTTCAATGATACTTGACCTAGATTTTTATTTTGATATTTCGCATGAGGCAACAACTGTACTAAATTTCCTGAAAATTGGAGTCGGGTGATGTTTTGAGTGATTGATTTGACCTGGAATGTTAAATTCACGCCTTCATAACCACCATAGCTCCCTGGCGTATACATATATCTGTTGACAAATTATGTGTCTTATCGATTTTGATATTGACCAACTCTCAGCATGATTTCTAAGGATGTTGGCACAATAGCAGTTATATACTATTTACTATTATTAATAGCAGCATTTAATGGGATACCCAAAAAGGGGTTTTCATCCTGTAGGGTGGAATCTGTTATACTAACAGATTACAAATACCTCTTGTGCATGGTACACCATGGCAGCATCTATATATTTTATATCATTAAGCATGCATGGGCATTGATCGGTATGGGATGAAGGTGACGTGTCCCCCACTTTTTAGCTTGAGTGGGACTGCATAGGAAATGTCCCCTTCACCTCTTCAGTCCAGAAAAACCGCGGCTGTGCATATAGACAGCGCCACGCGTCACCTATTACTGTAGCCTCGATACTAATTATAACCTCGACTGGCGAAAAACAACGCTCTAAATAACACAACACGTTCGAGTGAGTGAAAATTATCACATAAGTTAATCCTTTTTTACTAAAGATGTGCATAATAACAATATGATTTCAATACTTGATGTATTACTAACGGAAACTACGTTAGTAACAAAGGCGAATCCTGGCCCGGGTCGAATCTGGGACCGCTACCGTCGCGGTCCCAGATTCGGTCGAATCCTGGACTGGTCGAATCTGGGACCACCACAGCGGCCTAAACGTACGGCTCACGTACGGGGGCCGTGTCAATAACATCTTATAATTATGCAGATCCCTGTTAAACTCATTGTTATCAACAGAACACAAAATAAATTGGTATCAAAAAGAACATAAAATATACAAGTATATGTAATTATCGTAGGAATACAATTATCACAACTATGTATATTCTCATTTTGATAAACCTGAATGAAATGCGTTAATGGAACACACCAGAATACTATTTATATAGTTCAACATGCATTGGTAAAACACATGACTATATTCACATTTCTATAGTTATATGAAGATTTCTACACACAGTTATATGTTATCAGTTAATCCCAATGGTGTTAGCCACCCTGTCGCATACATACAGCCACAATGCAGAGTAGCTGAAAACAAGCCATTTCGCAGTTCTTCCACAATTGTTAAAATATAACTACGAAATCATACAATTTCCAGAATACGCCATTTCGCCTAAAAATTCCTCCTCTGTCGTATTCTCCAAACAATCACAGCAGCAATTTTTCACGGTTTTGTTACTACACACACTGACCGTTAACGTTGGGACCAAACAAAATAGTTTTTAGAAAATATATATGTATATAGAGTCGATTAACCAGACTCCGTGAGGTGGCAGCACTTTTCCGCCCTTCAACTCCGCCTGGTCATGGTCGTCGATCCGATTTTAAAAGTGGGGGAAGGGGGATTTATATATACATATATCTATGTTTTATATATATATATATATATATATATATATATATATATATATATATATATATATATATATATATATAATATATATATATATATATATATATATATATATATATATATTATAATATATGTATATAATAAATAAATAAATATATAGGTGTTGCTTAATTGTTTTGCTAGTCGCCTAATCTGCAGTTCTGCACCACAGAGCTAGTCATCTATAATATTTCGTTGTCATGTAACCCTGGTGGATACTTATAGTCACCAGAGGGCACTATAGTGTGTAAAATCACCCTCAGCCGGTCAAAGTGAACAACCTGTTAGGCACACGGTATCGGGACCCAGTAGTAAATTATCACCAGCGGCCTGCATGGTAAGATCATTTATTTGTTGCATTTACATCATAAGTTTTATGTATGAAGTTTCTTTTGTACTACATGATATTGCATGTTATTATATTTGGATACGTCATCCAGCTACACATATAACTAAATGTCATACTTTATACGTTGGGAAGACTGGCGTGGCAAGTGAATGTATATAGCCTATAGGGCGTGGCAGTTTAGTGCTGAAGATGCGCGCATGTAATTGAACAACCAGTGTATGTTAATAATAGTTACGTGGTTGTACTACAACGACAGTTATCTTCAAGTACTTCACGTTTTATCAACACCAGACATTCTACGTTATTTTGGATAGGGCATTTAATCAGTTCTTAATTATTATTTCGATTAATGTTGTTGTGTGTGTGTGTGTGTGTGTGTGTGTGTGTGTGTGTGTGTGTGTGTGTGTGTGTGTGTGTGTGTGTGTGTGTGTGTGTGTGTGTGTGTGTGTGTGTGTGTGTGTGTGTGTGTGTGTGTGTGCGTGTGTGTGTGGTGTGTGTGTGTGCGTGTGTGTGTGTGTGTGCGTGTGCGTGTGCGTGTGTGTGTGCGTGTGCGTGTGCGTTTTGCTGTGCGTGTGCGTGTGCGGGGGTGTGGTGCGTGTGTGTGTGCGTGCGTGCTGTGTGGTGCGTGCGCGCGCGTGGTGGTGCGTGGTGTGCGTGCGTGTGCGTGCGTGTGCGTGCGTGGGTGCGTGCGTGTGCGTGTGCGTGTGCGTGCGTGTGCGTGCGTGCGTGTGCGTGCGTGTGCGTGCGTGTGCGTGGTGTGTGTGTGTGTGCGTGGTGTGCGTGGTGTGCGTGTGTGTGCGTGGTGTGCGTGCGTGTGCGTGCGTGTGCGTGGTGTGCGTGGTGGCGTGCGTGTGCGTGCGTGCGTGTGCGTGCGTGCGTGTGCGTGGTGTGCTGTGTGTGCGTGCGCGTGTGTGCGTGTGCGTGCGTGTGCGTGTGTGTGCGTGTGTGTGTGTGTGTGTGTGTGTGTGTGTGGTCTGTGTGTGGGGGGTGGGTGTGTGTGTGTGGGGGTGCGTGTGTGTGTAACTTAGGTCTACCGGTTTACTTTGTCCAAAGACTCAGTTGTATTCGGGTTATTCAAAATTTGTGATTCGATAAAATCCCGGCCAACTATCAATATCTGTAATATTTCAATAAAAATTATACGCCAAAACAATTATGTTGGGCAAAAAATATTTACTTTTCCAATAATGCTACATCCATTAAGATATAAACTAAATAAAAC
>JAODUO010001083.1:110000-156093 GCA_025642075.2 Ridgeia piscesae | reverse complement strand
TCTCACTTTTGCATTGTAGTGGGCCGTAGCAATATTATAATTCGAATGTATTATGCATTCATATATTGCTCTGATGAAAATGTTGATAAATATTTGAAAACAACTGGCACGTGTGAGTTGAAAGGTACCAGGTACATAGCTACAGCCAGGCATCATTGACTACAATGGAATCAAGTGCAAGAATGTTATATGTAATACTTGCATGATATAGTGTACACCTATTGTATTAACATTTTAATCAATCATCGCTGTCATAAAAATCTAAATTATTTTGCATAAAATGTAATGGAAATAACAACATTCAGTAATAGTACTGAAATGTGAGTCGCAAAACACTGTTTTAATAATTGTGAGATTAATGTAATTCTCCGTTTGACGTTCTGTTAACGAGATAACGGATGCTCCCCCTAAAAATACAACGCTTCTTGCCCGACCAACAAGTACAAGAGCCTACTACCAGTCCCCCATCTCAATTTTATTTACGGCCTTTTATTTATCATTTCGTCCCTCACGTCATCTATTCTCTATGGATATGTACTTTCGCAATCACTAAGTTTATTAACAAGATCCTGCGTAATCAAATACAATACCGGTACATATCAACACATGTTGTGTCTGGCTGAGTGATGCCGAGCGATAATGATGCCATGGTGACTGTCAACTCAAAGTGGCTTGCCTTGTCAGTGTCAGTGACACTGTCAGACTTATAATTATTATAATCTTACAAGTTACAGAATCCGCGTCGAGTAGACGTTCACAAGAGTGAATTAGCCCCGACTACTCGCTCTTGTTGCTAACTGCGTTAATGCACTTAATGCGTACCTTCATAGAAGAATCACCTTGCCTTTGGAATCTTAGTCATGACGCGCAAAAGCACGTGTGATTTGTTATTCTGCCGCAGTATAAAACACGTGACCCAAAAAAGCAAAGGACGTCGGCAGCTGCTGATTGTTTCGCCAGTTATACCCGGTGTAAGGGCGATTCTTTTTTTACGATTAAAAATGACAAGTACGCATTTAAAAAATTACTGACTGTGTATATTAGTTAAACTATTAACACATTACACATCTTGTCATAAACGAACCGGTTTGGCGATTAGCAAATGAGTGGAGGGAGCCGCTTTAAGGTATGTTTTGATGGCAAACGTAAATCACGTGACTGTAGTGCGCCATAATCCGTGATAGTGATTTAAACAAACGTAAATTTTTATTGTATTAAATGGTATTTTAAGCAACTCTTCACAGTGATCATCACAGGAGAGTTAAAGAACAGCCTCTGGCATTTATACCAAAAATGCTTTGTCGGTTCGCGCATGCGCAGAAACGTCAATCGGAAAGTTTATAACGATCGGAAAAAAGTAAGCGCGACAGCGCGTCATGACGAACATATCAAAGTGCTTCTTCTATGAATTAACGTAGTCGAAGTAAGTGCAGTATCGCAGTCACAACAAGACCGAGTAGTCGTGGGCTAATTCAACAAGAACTGCAACTTGCGAACGTCTACATTACAGGCCTACCCGATGGCGATGCGGATTGTATAATTTGGAAGTCTGACAATCCAGTTTGACAGTTACCATCGGCATCGCCCGGCACCGTGTTTGTATTATATTGCGTAGGGTTGTTATTATATATTTGAAATGTAGGAATATTGTACTGTTAATCATTTATACTTTTTTATTTTCAATAGAGAACTACACAGTGTCACTGAATATATGTTAACATATGAAATGTAAATTGTTTAAATTCACTGTTATATACTACAATGACAATGTTTTCGTAGTATTTTTATATATATTTATGTTATTATTATTATGTTTTATAAATAATGTTTTATTAATGATATTTATTAAATTATTTAATATATATATATATATATATATATATATTAATATATATATATATACATATAATATATATATATATATATATATATATATATACAGTGTATATATATATATATATATATATATATCGTATATATTATATATATTGTACATATTGTATATATGTATTTATATGTTGTATATATGTTATATATGTATTTTATAAAGCTTTATTGTATATGTGTATAATGTATGTATGTATGTATATATGTATGTATGTATGTACGTACGTACGTACGTATGTATGTAAGAATGTTGGGTTATGATAGCCCATTGACATTGAAAATCATGACTTACCATGTGACGTGATTACCATCAGGAAATAAAGCAGGTGGCTACCCCTCCACGTACAAAATAATGCATGTAAATGCCTGATGTCAATCTTGTCAAAAGTACCTTCAGTCTAACTGAATCTAATCGAATACAATCTAACTTAACCATAAACATAATGGCATATGTAAAACTTAAATATGTTTGTAAATCGGAACAGCCATAAAAGGACACTTGGACGTGGCAGGGAAGCAAATAGTCATCGCCGGAACTAAAGCTTTTATTTACTAGTACGGTTTTATAAAACAGAATGTCAGTTTAAGATGTTGGCCCTCTCTGAAATCTCGTAAACTGAGCATTTTAAACAGCGACGCTCCCGCAAAATGTGTATGACACTGAAATGATTTCCTCAATAATAAGGCGGCGGCTTGTATAAAACTGTGTTTAAATTATTCGTCATAAATATCGTATTTTCAAAGACGCTTTTAATACGTTTTAAATATGTTTAAGCAAACTGTACCAATTGTATAGATTATCGATTAGTATGAAGGCAAAAGTGCTTCGTAGCTAGGGACCTGCAAAAAATACAAAATAGATTTACCATGTTTATGATGGTGCATGTCGATTGTATGTATAATGGGTAACAACATACCGTTAACATAATTTAAATATGTTCATGCAGTCAAAGATTATGGCAATTTTAACTTTCAGAAAATGATACCAAATTTGTGAACACTGCACAGCCTGCTGTCTAGCATACGTTCATACCGGGTTGGATCACTCAATGAAATAAGTTGCAAACTGCTTTAACCCTATAGTTTATCAAATATATTTGTAACAACTATTTCTTTACCTCAATATAGTGTGATATTGAGATGGGTATGACTTTGAAATAGCATTTTATATCCAATACTACCTAAATGATATGGTCAATTTTCCGAATTATTTGTCGGACTTTTAGCAATATTTTCTATTCAGCTGTCTTCAGGTCCGAGTAAATTGTTTTGCACCCACGATGGAAGCTAGTGTACTCTTAACATAATTTACAATTTTTTTGTGAGACTTTTCAGTAACGTTATTTTATGTAAGTATTTATACAAGTTAAGTGACTCAGTACAAATACCGTTTTGCGACAGATTTAAATAACCTTTACATATGCTTTATTAGCAGTATTGCATATAGTAATAAAATTCAATAGCAGAACTGTTTGTCAACCTTGACATGTCTTTGGCGATGTTTCTGTATAAATAAATATAAAACGAACCAGACACTATAAGCAGCGTATTGATTAGCATAGGAAATCTCACTATGCCAATACTTAGTGATAGGATGCTCAAATAAACATATACATTTGAAATATTAACCTCATTAGAAATATTATATATCTAGATATTTATTCATACCTAAATAGCTTTTTGAAATATTATCATGTTCAAAGATGCAGTTAGATTAGATATTAGATTACTCCAAGATGTCCGTCATAGCGTTAGCGCAATCCTGAACAAATGGGTGGTAAATTAAAAACGACTTAGCTACAATGCGCTACAAGCGATTTGTATGAAATGGTCAGGGTCTTCTTATTACATATTCTCTAACTACTAACTTCAGAAAACTTCCTCAACGTGCTACGAAGATATAATTATCCGAACATATCGTATATTCACTCATCAAAATCAACATTACATAACTCACCTAACATTTTACAATTCACACATTGGCATTCTCTGTCATCTTGGGTCTCAGAAAAATGTGGTTTCACCGCCATACGATTAATATGAGGCTCTTAAAAGGAGTTTTATTGGGTCTCCCCTCATGAGTAGAAAGGCCAAGTGAACAGAAATTGCAACCGACATACGAACGCGCGGATTTGCAGGTTCCTATCGAAGCTTACGATGTGCGATGCATATGGCGCTATCGTCTGCCGTAAAATATTCTAACGCAAGAAGCCTTTATTTGGACATAAAGCATGAGGCATAGTAATTCTGAGCGAAACAATGACAGTCTGTAGTGAAAGTTTTTCTTTAACATTAGGTATCGGTTCATTTAGACTCTACGCAAACAATCTTCATAATACACTGGCCAGCCCGCGAGTCGAACACATGAATCAAAACATGCCGATTTATCTAACATATAAAGACACATTTGCAAAGTATACCGATATTCAAATTTGTTAACACGTATTTTATTCAACTGGTGCAAACTAAATGGTTAATAATGGTATATTTTGGCGAAATACAAAATATACACCGCAAGACGAAGTCCCGCAAAAAAATACAAATCAACTAAATGCCCTTGCTGCAAGTCTAAATGGTAATGGTGCAGCGCTTTCATTTTTCAGATCGTTATAAACTTTCCGATTTACGTTTCAGCGCATGCGCGATAAATGTGAAATTATCAATGTGCAGCGAAACGACAAAGCAGGTATAAATGCCACTGGCTGTTCGTTAAATCTCATGAGATGATTATTGTGATGAGTTGCTTAAAATGCCGTTCAATACTATAAAATATTACGTTTGTTTAAATAACTTTAACGGATTATGGCGCACCACAGTCACGTGATTGACGCTTGTTATCGAAACATGCCTCAAAACCTCGTGTTAATTTGCGACAAATAACTTTGCTGAGAGGTTATATACATCCTAACGAACAACCCGTAATATTTATACCATAATTGCTTTGTTGCACATTGATGATTTTATATTTATCGCGCATGCCCAGAAGTGTCAATCGGAACGTTTATAACGCCAGAAAAATGTAAGCGCTACATAGTCATACAACGGTACTAACGCGGTGGTGGTGGTTAATAATTGCAAGTAGTTCGTGAAACAGTAATTTACTTTTTCAATATGTATGGTCACAAACCTAATTGTACATCTTTGTGAATCAGATGGTTTGCGTAAATGCCAAATGTACCTATTTTGCCCGTACTGTGTTACATCTGGCGGTAATTACTACCGATATTAAGAATACGTGTTCGACTCGCGAGCGTGTTCTACTGCCGGCTAATTGACTATAAGTCTATACTACAAAATTATATTTAACCAAACAATGACACGAACAAAATGTGATAACTGCGGCCAAAATGAGGTTAATGTGGCATAGACAAATGCAATGACAAAAAACAGACGTTCACCCACAATGCAAACTGTTTTTACAATACACTCATGTGTTTTTATTTTTCTGTTTGTAGGTCTACGAAATTCTCCATATATTTCCATGTTAATAAATGCGCAGCCGCGAAAATTGGTGATCTTGAACAGATCAATGGCGGACGAACTGCTTACATGCTTTTCTCGAACAATGTAAACAGCGCGAGCTAAACCGTCCTGTATATGATATACGTGTTTTCACTAAACCACGCAATATTGTCAATTATTCCGAATAAGAGCTATAAAAACATCTCAGTTAATCTTAACACATGTGCACCTGTACCTTTTTCGCTCGTTGTCACAACATACGGTGTACTATAGATGTGTTGTATTTAATAGCAACAGTCGATGATGACGCAGCAAACCTATACGCTTTTTTTCAAAATGCCGGCTTACTATGGCTGCGTTTGGCGTAGCGCGCGATATTGCGTAACTAGACAATGTCGAAGATGTGTGCACATTTATACGGATACATTTCGCGGAATATAGCACGTCAAAAGTAACCACTCATACGATTTACTCAGACTAAACGACCAATCAGACGATCTCTGTAAAATGGCTGATATTGATTTGGCAAAACTCTCACCTTAATTTGTGTTGAGTTTACCGTAAAAAATTCGCTATGGAATGGTGCGAACCGACGTTACAAAGACAGAAGCAACAGTTAAGGTGGTGATACACGTACGAGAGACTCGTACGAGTGACTCGGATGAAACCATGCGAATCGTACGTATATCGTAAAATCGGACGTGTATCATGTATGACCGAGTCACTCGTACGAGGCACTCGTACGAGTGCCTCGGAATAAACAACCAATGAGATGATAGCACTGAGTTGAGCTTGATCTTTTTTTAAATGTCAGATAGTGATTTGACAAAACTGTCACTTCAAATATCTTTTGAGCTTTACCGTGAACATTTACAAAGACAGAAGCATCGGTTAGGAATAGCCTGCAAGTTCTCAATATTGACGCCCCTTGAAGCAATGTTCACAAAAATAGAGGAATATATCTCAGAAACTCGGTAGCAACGCCAACGTCGTTGACAACATCGTCGGCGTCGAATGATGGCTGGATCGTTCAAACTTCAATGTCGGAGCCCAGAAGTAAGTATAGACAGCGACATCGTGAAATTACGATCACTCAATAATTGTATTTTAAACATTTTAATCCATAAAACAGTGCCCGTCTGAACTGTGAACACACGTTACTAATGAGTGAATGACAGTGACACTGTCATGGACACTGCAGTGGTGACTGTGTGACTGATAGATTTTTGAATGTCTTATTAAACACAAAATATACACTCATGATCTAAAATGTTAACTAGGTAAAACGTGTCCGTACCCCTTGTTTACACCTGATAAGGAATAGCTTTATATTATATATCTGGCTCATGATACGACACAAAAATGGTATGTGCAGTCAATGCAGGTAGGACACACGGTTTTGAACATGGCGTTTTGTGTGAGCTCTTGATTTTGCCAGTCTGTTTTCATAAGAAACATGTTCTAGTTCCGTAACAGTGTGTTTGCTTAACCTTATCGTAATAGGTGTGATTGATTTAATACATATATGTCATATGAAAGATCTATGAATACAAACTTCTGGACACGGTCATTGGAAGGATATTTAATACACACTCAGTACAGGTAGGGCACACGGTTTTTAACCGTGACGTCGTTTTTGATACTTTTGAATCTGCCAGTCTATTTTATATAAAAAGTATTTCTTGTAGTTCCATAACAGTCTGTTTGCATAAATTGACCCTAATAAATGTTACTGAATCAGCACATGATATGTATAAAATAAATATGTGACCCAGCACAGCAAAATCAGGAATAAGTAGGAAAATCACTTTTTGAGTTAAAGGTACCATGTGAAAGGTAAATTTATGGGCTTTCCAACGGTACCAAACACAAATGTCTAGCTGTATTGGTCGCCAAGTTATTGTTTTATAAAGAGAAGGTGTACCAAGTCATTTTCTGAAAACCGATTCTGAGAAAAACAGCTTTAAAGTTTAATGAAGTATTTTAATACATTTGCAACATAAAGACAGCTCACAGGAATGTGACATTTGGCACAGTTGTAGACCAACTCAATGTGCACAGTGTGGTAAAAATGTGCTGCTTTGCAGCTCTTATAGTTCCAGAGATATCCCTTTAGAACATTCTGCACCAAATCGGAAATCGACAGTAAAATGTTCACAGAACTTAGCCATGTGTTATGTCTGTTTCTGACACAGCACGACACAATCACCACCTCTTTTGTCATTTTTTGATGTGCCAATGGCAGCAGCCACTTCACGTGATGGGCTGACTGTTGCAGCAGTGGACTGGTGCGGCTTCGGATGTGTCGGCTTTGCTCTGGACAGTTGATGTCCGCAGAATTCATTGATCTTGTCAAATAAACACTATTGATGGATGCTGAGGCCTGAGGGTGGTGGTTCTGTAGGTAGAGCAGCAGGTGGGTAGACTGCTCACTCGCCTGTGCTGCAAATCGAACCGCTGTTTGTCATCGGATGGCTGCTTCCTGGCGAACACGACACTGGGTTCTTCAGACGTAAACCTGATACAAAACAAACATAATAGTCTTAACTTCCCATATACAAAACATTTAATACTGCAAAAAGTTTATGTAATGACGGTCCATTATTTCAAACTGGAGATATGGACAGTTGATCATTAAATCAGAGGACATATACATAGTGAGCCCAACAGCTAGGTAAATAAGTAGGGTAACAGCATAATTGACGAATACCTTGGATCATTTAGAGTCAGCTCTGAATATTATAAACCTTCCATCCCATTCCTTAACTGCTCTAAATCAGTAAATGTCTTCTTTCTTATCTGTTGCCAATAATTACTCTCCTCCCCTAATAATAAAAAATATTCTACCTAATAAATGTGATCATTAATTTCATGAAGATCTACGTACGATAATAACAAGCAGGTTTAAATAAGTTAAAAACATAATTCTAAATTAATTACAGTACTAGTTATCCCTAGTATATTACCGTACTTGTACATTACCAGTGACATTAATGTACGTATATACTATCACACAAAAACCACGGGTTTATGTGAGTCGTGGCATATCATTGTTAGAGAGCTCAATGTAACAATGAGTGAGGCTGAGCCTGTCACCACAGCAAAACAGTCAATAGAGCTAGTATAACTTACCCTCAGTCTGGCTGTTATTTCCTTTGCATTCGTTCGGGGTGTCAACAATTTCCCAATCCATGAATTGTTGACAGCAGGGTCCATCATCAAAACACCTGCAATCGCAGATGAATCCACGAATGTGTTCAAGTTGTTGGTCTAAATCTACGAGTAATTTTTTAGCAGCGTTGGCGTTGCGATCCATGATCGAAGCTGTCAATGTCAGCTGTCACTTGGTATTAGTCTTCCTCGCCACTTTTGCACTCAGGGCCAAAACGACACTCCCTGCTTCACTGTTGTTGTCTGACACGTACGAATCCAGTAAACTCTTCATCCGATACGCGCCCAATAGTTATGTCAAAGATTCGTTGTCAAACACTCCGCGCAGATTTTGCCATCGCGGCCATCACTGAGCGCTAGGTCGATTGATGTCTATATCACGCTGCTGTGCAACATCCATGCTATTGTTGAGCCTATCACTGCACATGTTAAAACCTATGTAACTAACAACTAAAACTACGGCATTGACAACTTAATAATAAATTAGAATTCGCAGAATTATATAAAAACGATGTCCGGTGCACCCGATGTCGAACGAAAACAAACATGGATTCGTGTGGGTTTTAAAGGTCAGCCGCCAATCAGCGGGGCGCATTATGTCACGTGATTTCGCCAACGTGCTCTTGTTTACGTTTTAGCTTCGTTTTCAAGCATTTTAATTGGCTTTATACTGACATGTGACAAATTTCGCGCGTGGGAATACATCCCATAATAGTTCAGCTTCAAAACGATACCAATATGGCGGGGGTAGGCAGGACGTACGGCGGACACGATACATCTGAATGAAGCACATGTTTCATTCTTCGTGCTCACTGAGATCGACATAGCTGTTCCAAATATCTCGTTTTAGCAATGTTATCACTCGATTTATGATGTTACAACAGCATAATAGTAATCTACGATAACTACATTAACTAAATTCACCTATATCTGAAAATCGACCCTTCCATCCAAAAATACCCATTCGCGCACTTTGAAGCTGATTTGCCAGCTTCGGCAATCCCGACTTATTCCTGATTTTGGTGTGCCGGGTCACATATGATATAACTCCTGCATGTATATATGGGTTATGTGTTATTAATAATACAAATGTGTAATGTACTTACAATTGATTGTGTCTGCCCTTTTGTTTTCAGAAAACGGCTACAATGATGCATGAACGAGATTATGATCCAATGGATGTCTTGCATAAAGACTACATATCACTGTGATTCCAACTGAAGGAGTGATACTGGTGTGAACACTTATTTGTGTGTTGCCGCTCATTTGAAATGTATGTTGATGAGATGATATCACATAAATAAAATAATACAACATTGTTTCATAAGCTGGGACTTTGTCTACTACTTCAGTATACGCGGTGTTCTTTTTGTCTATAGTAGTATGATATTGTTCAAGCCAGAATTGGGATTTCACAATTGTTCCTCTTAGCTAAGCAGTTGCTCATTACATTTAGATTCCTTATAGTTATGGTTAAATCCACTGTGTCTAAAAGTGTGGTCCCAATTGTTTGGTATATTGTTCATAGATGCAAGAAAATATAATTTCATGTACAAAGGTCAGGGTCACACAACTTCCTTCCATGGGTTGTTATACATCAAAAGGAAATGTTTTTCTTATATTATGGGCAACCGACCATAATGCTTTATCTGACGTTTTCATATATATTTCATTAATGTTTTAACATCTTTTGACTAAACGATGTATGTTCTGTAATTAGATGTGTTATTTATTATTAACTGAATTCATGACTTCATAAACTGCCCAACTCTACACATTTATGAATACTATTTGTCATTCAATGCAAGATAGATTGCTGAACATGTATACAGGATTATCTTCCCAATGGTAGTACGACCAATTATGTACTGATACTCAAGAGATTGGTAACTGTTACCTGTAGGACATAGATGTTTTTATGAAATAATAACTTGCACTTGTAACAAATGTGTGTGAACTAACATTACTAGTCACAAGTATTGCTGTGGTTATATTTTATTAGGGTTGGAGGAATCCAGAGTGGACTATCTGTTCAATGCATTTTTTGACATGTATTTATATACATTCAAAATTAAGTTCGTGCCATGCTCTATTTCGGGATAGGTCACATTCGGGAACAGATGTTTGTGTGGTTAATTGGTTTTCAAATATGTATGTGCCCTGGATTCCTGTTGCAAAAATTCATGATCAATTATCATTCGTCCGCAGAGTTTGTATTCAATCAATCGCTGCATTACTTGATCATTAATGTTCAGCATCAAATCCCCATCACAATCCGCTTAGTTGTTTTTTTCTCTGGATTCTAGTAAAACAAAGTGAGGTGTGTTCGACACTTATTATAATCATAATGTTGCAATTCAGTTAGCCAAACTTGTGTAAACCAGTTTACAATGTCATTGTTGTGTGCATGAAATATCCAAATTGTAAACAAAACCATAAATATCTACTGCTCATCATACTGAGACAAATTGCAACTTATTTAGCAAGCATCGTGATGATAATTATCTACCCTTGCTAATTAAGGAACAGACAACCTCGTTTTAAATTAAGCCAATATGACCATAAACCATTAACAGTATTATTTTCACCCCATGCTTGTACAATAGGGAACATTTCTCTTTTGATAGTTAGCCTGGTGATTAGTATATTCTTAGCTACAATAAATTCTATTGTGTGACAAACTGCCCTAGGTTGCTTGTTTGTAGGTTTGGTTGTTACCAAGCAGGGGTTTTCTTTTATGGATAATAAATAATGCATTTACGAAAACTTACTGTTACAGGCCTGGTGGTATATCTGATATTTAATATAAATATTTTAAGTGGTTAATTTAAATTGCTGTGCATCCGTCCGGACAAAGTTTGCAAATGTTCTGAGGTCCTCCACTTTAATTTCCTACATCAGAGCATGAAATGCGCCGAACTGCTGGGCAATCCTTCAGCGAACCCACCATCTTTTTCGTTTCTTCAGCCTTTCTTTCTTTTCTTCGTCATCAATTTGCTGCAGCACAGCTAATGTACCGAGCAAAATTGAATGTTCTCCTTCACTGCTGCTGCTGCAACTGTCAGCCATTGCCGTAAACCAGCACGTGTGCGTCTGTAATGGCCTTCAGCTTATGACGTCACTCGCGCAACTCTCCCGGCTATCGAGCCGGGACTACGTGTATCATGTACTTGTACGGGTCACTCGTACGGGTCACTCGTACGGGTCACTCGTACGGGTCACTCGTACGGGTCACTCGTACGGGTCACTCGTACGGGTCACTCGTACGGGTCACTCGTACGGGGGTCACTCTTACGGGTCACTCGTACGTATATCACCCCCTTTACGAACATCCTGCAAGCTCTCAATGAGGACGCGCCTTGAAGAGATATTCACAAAAATGGATATAAAGCGTAAGTACAGACAGCGACATCGTGAAATTAGGATCACTCGATTAACTGCTCTAGTTTCCACGATATTTGTATTTTAAACATTGCAATCTATAAAACGGTGCTCGTCTGAACACACGTTACCAGGCAATGAGGACAATGAGTGAATGACGTCACTGTCACAGGACTGGTGACTGTTGGCAGTGCCACTGTTGAGTGTGAATCATTTTTGAATGTATAATTAAATACAAAATATACACTCATGACCTAAATTGTGCACTAGGTAAAATCGTCCGTACCCTATTTTAATACACCTGATAGTGTGCTTTACATGATACGTTCTACCTTTGGCCATGACACAAAACAAATTATAATGTGCTATCAGTGCAGATAGGATATGTTTCGTCTCGGGTGGTCACGACTATCCATAATAATGAATCGACTACGTGACTGGACTATGACTGTATTTAATTTACTGCCATACGTCTCCAGCAGATAACCATGTGCTTCTGACGCGTCATCTCCAAGCGACTATATTTTATAGTTGCGCCACCATTCGCTAGATGGCAGCATGTCTTGGACATAGACACGTAACATATCCCTCCTTATTATTCGAAAAGCATAAACTAACAAAAAATATTCGACTAAAACTATCAAGTGAAAGTCTACCGTAACGTAAACGAGTATTAAAGTTAGCATGATTAGGCTGCCACTATTACACTTAAGTCCAATTTCACTTTGTCCATAGACTTGATCAACTACAATTAAGTCCTGTCCATCTACAGGCTTGATACATAACAATGTGAGCTTGTCCATAGATTTGATCTATTACAAGTTCAATCTGTCCACGGGCCTGACTATTCTCCCGGATCGTGTAGTCATGGGACCATGTTGTCGCGTGTTTTCTGGCACAACTACCTTACTTGGTCGTGTATTCTGTGAGACTGCTGCAGGTTCGTGTTATTGAGTTGTGGCTGCGTTTGTTTCAACAGTGATGATTTCCGGATCGTGTGTTCGATCCCGTGAGCCACTAGGAGGTATCATTTGTTCAGGTCTGTCAGCGCGATCATGTGTCGTGTCGTGCTCGGATGGACGTGATGGTCTGAGATGTCGCAGATGTCGACGGTAATGGCGTCCAGTCGCTGTTATGACATCGTACGATCGACTGGACAGAGCTTTGTGAACCGTTGCCTCAGCCCACTCTCTCCAGCCGTGTTCTAATGGCTGCATTCTGGTCGTTTCGCCGACATTCAAACGTCGTAAGTCACGTCCCGGATGGTCTGGGTTCAGTACTGATTGGAATGTCTCTCGCTGACATCCGGATTGCTTTCCGACATATGCAGGACCACCGGTTTCAACAGGTTGTGTGTTGTTGGCAGCAACGTTTTGGTACGTCTGCCAAACAGACGCTGTGCAGGGCTTGTTGTCAATCCTTCAGACGGTGTGTTACGAATGTTCAGAAGACCGAGATATGGATCCTCAAAGAGACTGCAGCAGAAATAGCCCCAATTATCACACCACTTTTTCAGCAGTCATACAACACTTCCAAACTTCCAGATGACTGGCTCCAGGCACTAGTAACACCAATACACAAAAAGAGCCTCAAATCAGACCCTGCCAATTACAAACCCATTTCATTAACGTGCATTCTCTGCAAAGTGATGGAGCACGTTATCCTTAGCAACATGTGGAAACACTTACACAAACACAACATCATCCTCCACTTTCAACATGGTTTCCAGTCAGGGCTGTCTTGTGAGTCCCAACTCATCGAGACAGTCCATGACTGGATAACAGCTATAGATAACAAGACACAGATAGATGCCATCCTGCTTGATTTCGCCAAAGCCTTTGACAAAGTCCCTCATAAACGTCTCCTATCAAAATTAGCCTTCTATGGAATAACTGGAAATACCAAAAACTGGATAAAATCATTTCTTTCACACCGAAAACAGAGAGTTTCAGTCAACGGCGCCCTGTCGGATAATACATGTGTTACATCTGGAGTACCACAGGGCTCAGTCCTAGGACCAGTTCTTTTTCTGCTATACATAAATGACATAAACAACAACATTCAACCTCCAATACGGCTCTTTGCTGATGACAGCATCATCTATCGCAAAATCAAATCTGAAACAGATAACAACATCCTCCAATCTGACCTGATCCAACTACAAACATGGTCCAACAAATGGCAAATGGAGTGTAACATCCCCAAATGTGTGCACCTCCCAATAACAAACAAAACCAAACCCAGACTACATTCGTATTCCCTCTGTGGTGTGCCACTCTCCACAGTCTCCAGCCACCCATATCTCGGAATAAAATTAGATACTAAACTAGCCTGGGCGAATCATATCACTGACATAGCTTCCAAATCATCAACAGTTTTAGGTATGATCAAACGAACCCTCGGACCATGCAAACCTGATGTAAAAGAAACTGCCTATAACATGCTAGTCCGACCACAACTTGACTATGCCTCTCCTATATGGAATCCACACACCACTACCCAAATTAAACATCTTGAAAAGGTACAGCACTGTGCAGCCAGATTTGTCAAAAACGACCATCGACGCCAAACAGCCACACAGACCTAATGGATGGCCCACTCTTGAGCGACGCAGGATTGTCAAACAAGCCATGACATTTTACAAATTTTTAAATAACATAATCAACATCACACCACCACCGGGCCTACTAAAATCATCAAAAAACCGTGGCCTTTACATCGCCACCAGGTGCCGCATCAACACTGCAGTGTTCTCCTTTTACCCCCGTGCAATTCGTATCTGGAATATGATCCCACCACACATTATTGAAATAGAAAATCCCATAGCTTTTTCAAACAGCAATAATGAACCTCCCCTTCACAACACCCAATCACCTAAATTGCCTGTAAAACAAACAAGTTATAACAAACAAACAAACATGTATACAACCAAACGCATGCGCACAAGAAGCACTACAAACTCCTGCGTTAGCCAAAGTGTGGGCTGTTTGGAGTAAACAACCTGAGACCTGAGATGCCTTGCATTTTCTTGTCATCCGCTTAGCGATTTTGACCGCCACTTCGGCTGCACTTTGGATTGGCTGTTGCCTGGACTGCTAGTCTCGTGCACAAAGTGCCAGTTCTGTGCGAATTTTCTGAACACAGCCGATGCCTACTGGCGTCCATTGTCACTGACAAGTGTGTGCGGTAGGCCGTGTCGACTGAAATTGTTCTTCAGCTTTCCTACCACTGTTTCGGAGGTTGTGTCTGGTAGGTAGTCTAACTCGAAGAAACCGCTGTGGTAATCTGTTGTTACCATATAGGCTTTTCTTTGCTCGAAGCATGGATATTTTGTATGAAATAACAGTGCATATATAATATTGAGTATATTGTTCATGGATCCAAGAAGGGTTATTGTAGTATGATTTAACTTACTTTGGAGCATAATTGTCGATGATGAGTACGACGTTTCAACCGGTAAGCTACGTGACACAGTACGTGAACAAGGCCCATAGCCCTTACCCTAATCCTTCAATAATGTACGCTACAGTGTAATACTATCAGGACATAGGACGTATTGCTGGTGTAATTTGTATCAAAAGTTTCACATATTACGTTCGTACTATGTTTACTTAACGGCTTTGAGTATTTTATTCATACGTATTCTCGTTTGGGAATAATATGCAGCTAGAACTAATTTAAGAACTCATCCAGAACCAATCGTTTCCAAACGTTTACTTGATACCTCACATATATAATAATGATAATAGTATCATTCCTCGAGAATGCAACCAATGAAATATCTCGATTCAAGCAATCGATTTATTTATTTATTTCAAAACACACAACATGAAAAACCAACAAAACGAGTCAAATAAATGACTACTTAATAATAAGGCGCGTGGCACGTTAGATAAATGTCCTAGTTCGGACCATCTATCTATAGCAGTAGTTAGTTTACTGTTGTAACTGCAGAAAGACATGACAATGGTGTGAAGCATGCTGACGAAATACCCTCTATTTTTAAATGGCCCAATGCAAATGATTATAATATCAGCAAATATGGAAAGTGTAGTGCTGTTAATCTGGACAGAATACATTCAGATTCATCTACGTGCAGTAATGCTAACTGTACAATCAGACAGCATATAAGTTACAGGGATAATTTATTCTATGATATATGTAATGCACTTCGGGTATCTAGTCTTGAAAATATTAGTACATGCAAAAAACACTGAGCCAAGACTACATTGTACCTGGATGAAATGATTATGCCAAGGAGGTGCACACTGAAGCTAGACATCGCTATAATGTATATATGGGAAAACCTATATTTATATATGGGAAAACATATATATACAGGAATGTCCCAATCTGTGAACTAACTCGGAAAACTCGGTTACATTGTAGACATCTGTTGAAATAGTGCAGCAACGTGAAGATATAGTTCAAGCAGATACCATGGCTAAACCGATGCATGCATCAGCTAGGTTGGGTAAAAATGGATATAAATCGTACAAGAAAGGCGTACCCAATGCTTCAGCTGTTTATGGTGCTAACAATCCTACTGCCATATCTGCCATGTGAAAAACACATTTTGAATCTCTGTTAGCCAATGTCGTAGCTGATGCATATATGCGATATGTGAAAGAGTATGTATAAAACACTAAAACATTATGTTATGACAAAGGCATACTCATAACTCTTTGTATGGTGCAAAATGTTATCGATAACCTGAAGCCTAGAAAAGCATGTGTCAACGATTGGCTCTCTGCGGGAACACTTTATGCATGCCGATAGAGGCATATCTATACTTGTGTCCATTTTCTATGAGAGTTATCTCTCTGGACATCTACCTGACAACTTTATGAAAACTATTATAATAACCTTGATAAAAAAAACAAGACATGAGCAATGACAATAACTACAGACATCGGCACTTGAACCGCTTGGCACAGTTGCTTCAACAAAATTTGAAATTATTCTGCTGGAAAGACGCTTTAAAAACATTTGACAGAGTCAATCAGTGGATACTTTAAAGAAAATTGCTCGACCATGATGTGCCTGTTCTAATTATTCGTATCCTGTCATATTTGTACAGAACCCAAAGTTTTGTATTCAATGGGGTCCTGCTACCTCTGACGTGTCAATGTTTTCAATGGTGTTAGGCAATGTACCTTGAATGTGGGATGTTGTCCCCATATTTATTTACTGTGTACATTGATGATTTATGCAATATATATTAAATAGTGCAGGAATAGGTTGCCACATATACAACTGCTGCACTAATCATGTATTGTATGCTAACGACCAGTGTGTTATTACGCCCAGTACATGTGGGGTTCATAGTTTCGTGAACATTTTTGCAATGTTTGATTTCAAAAATGACATTGTATATAATCCTATCAAATGTATGGTTTTCAAACCACGTGGCTTTCATCTGAAATGTCCAGATATAAATGTGAACTTTGACAAACATGCATATGTAAACAAAGCAAAATATTTAGGTGTTACAGCATGCAATGACCTGAAAGATGATGAAGATATTTTGAGACATTTGCGTAACTTTTATGCTAGGTATAATAGCACTCTCGATCTGAATATTGTTCCAGGACAGTTTACAACCCGTTCAGAAATATGATAGAGACAAAAATAAAATAATATATAGCAAAAGATTTTTTGTGTGACTAATATCCATACATGATTGATTGCCTGAGGTCGGTCCCCTGCATCTTTTTGTGACTAGACTTTTTATTTTAGTGTTTGATATTGCCGAAATTTCCTGTACGGTCGACACATTCGAGACGGTCCAGACTGACCCGGAACAAAATGGGAGGGATGTTGCTGAAGACTGTTCGCACCAGAGGTTCAGCTTCAGTCCACTCGGCTCTGTTATCGGCTCACGACTACGGCTGAAACACTTTGAAAACCTCAGTTTGCATCCCTTCTTGTGGCTGAGCAGAAATAAACTTTAGGTTCTCCACACAAAAAACTTGTATTTGAACCATTCTGGGGAATCACAAAAACCTTCATATTTTCAACAACAAAAAACGTCAAAAAGAAACATTAAGGGATATTCCTTAGGCTAGCCCCCGCCAAGAAATACTGAGGGCGCTCAACCACCATATGTCACCCCGTGGGTGACGTGTTTCAATAAATCATTCCTTTTATCAGTTTGGTAGACACCAATTAATTGCATTAATGTTCAGATAAATGGTATTTATCTACACATTGTTGAAAACATTTCCATGAAATTTTATTTTAATAGTTTAACTGGTTTAATACATATATAAGTCTGTGAAATATCAAACAATTTTATATATTTATGTGTGCACGTGAAAAGCAGATTTTATCTAATACCCTGATTGCATTTCTCTTAGAAACTTACTTGCCCTACCGTACACCTCCACCTCACAAATATTCAGGGTATCTGTTGTATATGTGAAACGTCTAATAACGATAATTCTGCCCATTGTTCCTTCTCGACAAGGGATACCTCTAGTCACGCCGTCTGCCAGAGCAGACCCAATGGTAGCGCACATCGTAACCTTATTGTTATTCCGTGCTTCTATGTTGATATCATGAAGACGGTGCCCTGTATGCAATACATCATAAATGAAATATATACATGAAGGAAACACAATGTTAGATAACATTTGTATTAGGTAAACTACTCTACTTACGTGGCACAAGAGACGATATAACAGAGACCTTGACAAAACATATGAATACATATCATTTTCTAACATTTTAATAAAATAACTTGTGGATTTTCTAATATAAATATATATGTGTACAAAACATACATAGCTCAGTTAATTCCAAACTGAAATGTCGCGGTGTATTTTTAAATGTGCAAGTTACAATAATAATGTTTATATATATACATACCATATTGTTATAGTTGTAAATTTTATATGCACTGCGTTAGTAATTTAGTAGTTAGCACAGCACATATATATTCAGAATTATACCGACAAGTTCTTGTCACAAACTGTTATGAGAGACCGCATGTTTAAGAGACCGGTTTTGCTGTGCAGAATGGGTACTTTCCCATGACTATTTTACTGTTTAGTATATCTTCAAAAATGGGGACTTAAGAAAATATATTCTACAATTAGTATTTATCTTGAGCACACACACACAAAATATGTAACAAAATATACAAACATAATTGCAAAGTCATTACAGTAACAGTATGTACAGTTATGCCGGACAAAAAATAGTTTTAATGACCAAAATACAATTAACAAGTGGATTTCTGTAATAAAATAGTTTGCTGTAGGGACATTTCCAAGAGCAGAGACCACTGCATACATTTGACACTTTAATAACTCTCCGTTACGTTTTTTGTCGTAAATATAATCTTATGGAGCCAGAATGTCAAAACAATGTCCGATAAAAGCAGATCATGCAGCCATTTTGTTGACTGCTTGATGGAGTTTGCTTAGCAACCTGGATACATCAATTAATCTGTTCAAGGATCGCCAATTTTCGCGGCTGCGCATGTGTGAGCCTGGAGATAGGAACGAAAATGTAAACAGTGGAATGTATTGCAAAACATGATTGTATGCATTGTAGTTGGACTGCATAATTAAGTAGCGTAGTTATGTCTTATTTGTTCCATAAAGAAATTCACTTTGACTGCAGTCATCACAGTTATTCTTGTTACTGTGCATATGGCTGCTTTACAGCGCCTAAGAGCAATATTTAATTGATCGGGTGCTATATTATTAATGTTTGTTAGGTTAATTTGAATTTCGCTCCATTGTAGTCAACGCATGTTTGTCCAGAATATTTCGCGTATATCCCAAATGAACCGATATATCTGAAAAGGTCAATATAAAGCAAATTTCAAGAGTATTACAGCGGATGAATACTATTTCACCATCTATGAGTGAATCGGCAGGTAAACATTCAAACGAAACATTAGAAACTGCCTCAGACGATGCACAGTATTTACCATCTGTGGTTGCGCGTGTCCATTCCAAAATCCATGCAAACATGTACGTACGTACATACACATCTATACTTACTTACGTACATTATATACAATGCATGGATTTAACTCCATCCAGAACGTGCGACTAATCCACTCACCGGAATCCTCTCCTCTGTTAGTTATAACCACCTTACTGATCAAATAGACGGCATGCGTGTCCACCTGCCACCAAGCACGCGTTCCACTGTGATGAAGAGTCTAGGCAAGCAGTGTAAGGAAGACATGTGCACGTTTTTGTTGCCATCCACTGCTTTGTCAGAGGTATAACGGGTGCGAGTACTTGCCATCTTGGTAGGCTTCTTAAGAGCCAGGTTTCTTGGCAGATCTCCGGCTGCAAAAGCCAATGCGACACAATTCAACCCAACAGAAAAAACGTGTTTGATAAATCAGTTTCGCTGACACAGCAACAAAATTCAAAACCTATAGTATTGCAGAACCATAATTATGGTTTCAATTTACAATAAAATAATGAAACAAATCCCATTAATTCATAGAAAAACAATATAATTGCATTCTGAGTTACACTACCATGTGTAATTACGTTGTACACAACATGAAAAAAAAATTGATTCAGTTCAGTGGTCGGCCGACCGAAGCATGGATATTTTGTGTGAAATAACAGTGCACATATAAGTTTCATTGTTGAATTATTGGAAATGAAAAAACATTGTTTGTTTATTTGACGCATAATACCATGGACATTTAAAATTCGACCATCTAAATGCAAATATGTCCAGCATTCTAACAATACACTATTTATACACTAAATATTATTTGGAGATTACACAAATAGAATCGCAATGAGATAAACCACCTATTTTATTGTAGCAAACAAATTCTTACTAATAATGACCATCGTATTTACAAAACGACACTCGTCCATGTGGCAACACTACCAGCCTTTAACCTAATCCTTCCAAAATGTTTGCTACAGTGTAATAATATCAGTCCAATGTGAACTGGTTTCCACATGTAATCAGGACATAGGACCTATTACTGGTGTATTTGTATCAATAGTTTCACATATTACGTTCGTACTATATTCACTGGACGGTTTTGAGTACTTTCTTCACACGAATTCTCGTTTGGGAATAACATGCAACTATAGCTAATTTAAGAACTCATTCAGAACCAATCGTTGCCAGACTTTCACTTGATACTTCACATATATAATACTGATAATATAGTGTTATTCCGCGAGTAGGCAACCAATGAAATATATCGGTTCAATCAATCAATTTATTTATTTATTTTAAAACACAACATGAAAAACAAACAAAACAAGTCAGATAAATGAATGCTTAATAAGGCACGCGGTATGATATAAATGGATGTGGAAAATGATAACTTTTGATCTGAAAAAATGGTCGCTCCCTTACAAATAATCTACTCCCGGTCAACGTTTCAAACCTTTTACACTGTAACATTTTTCTATTTCAGTAGTCTAAAAGGCGTGTGCGCTACGTTGATACGGGAAAGGTAACGTTGACTTATTGGTATTAAACTAAGCTGTACCACAAGAACGTGTGCTCAGATATTGATGTATTATAAACACCGGCGTAAGTAACATTAACACTGGCGTTGCCTTTGAGCCGGCCTCGGCCATGATTGACACTATACATTTAGGTACATTGCATTCCGCTAGGGGCGTCATGGTAGATTTGTCTCATGAATTTGATTGAGAATCTGGCACCCGTCTGACCTCCATTGCTGTAGTAACGCAAAATCGGGGATACCCCAAAATTGTTTGGCAGCATTATGCAAATGAATTTTCGATGTATTTTGATGATCACGTGAACCAATGAAAGATTTATCTGCATCATAGCGAAATTCCCGGCTTTTTTACGGTGGACGCTAGCGAAGGGGAGAGTAGGATGGTCGGAGCAAATGTTTCTTTCAAAACAAAACAAAATTAATCAAATTTTCCCTGATAGTAGTCACTATAAGGAGTACAATGGTAGTAGTTTCACGTTTTTAAGTGAATTATTAAGCAAACTACAGATGTGTAAAATCTATATTTTTTTAATTAAAATATGTATTTATAAGTAACATACTTACCTGGCTCCGTCGCTTCACAAAGTGCAATAGACGTGGCCGCGCCCAAGTTGCTCGCCATAATTAATCAAATGAAACAAATGACCTATCCCCACAGCTCCCACCAGCCCATCCACTCACTGAGTCTCTTCTCTTCGCACTTGGCAAAAAGGCTCATACTGTGATAGGTAATCTACCTATAGCGGGGAAGGAGGGAGTGTGATATGGTGAAGCGACGGAACTAGGTAAGTATGTTACTTATAAATACATATTTTAATTATAAAAATATAGAATTGTTTGCCTAACATAGACTTAGCCTGGCTCCGTCGCTTCACAAGGTGCAGAATCTAGGTGAATGGATGGTGGGATATAGACAATATAACCTCTAATGATCTCTAATGTTGGGTGTAGAATTGATTCTGCAGCCACTACCAGGTCCTAGTTGAATGAGATCGGCAGAATAGGAGAGATAGGTTTTTGAGATAAAGGTCGGTGAAGATGTTATGACAACGCCAGGTATCAGCTCGCAAAATCTGTTCCATGGAGGCCTGTCTGTGGAATGCGAGCGATGCAGCCATGGATCGTACCTGGTGCACCTTAACCTTGTGGCACTCAAGGAGAGGTGTAGGGGAATTTGTGTAGTTCTCCAGAATCGTTTTCCGGATCCACCCGGAGATTGTGGATGGGACAATGTCTCGTTTATGCCCTGGTTTGAACGAAACAAAGAGGAGGCGCTTGTGCTCCCTCCAAGACATGGACCTTTCTAGGTAGAATCATATTGCCCATATTTGGAACACGCATTTCGGGCCCTTGCCCAAAACTTGCGTATTTGATATGAATGACAGGTCCGTTGTAGTCGGGCATGTTCAAAGGCATGGATTTCGCCCCGACGTTTGCCGGAAGCAAGCGCGATGAGGAAAACTGTCTTCCATGTAAGCAGCTGATCTGATGTTTGGTCTAGCAGTTCGAAAGGTGGTTTTGTCAATGCTGATAAAACTAAGGTGAGATTCTACTCTGGAAAATGACGTTGATGTGAAGTGTTTTCTCGGTTGTTGTCCATACACCGGACACCGTCAATGCATTCCAATGTGCTCCCCAGCCGATCTTGATGCATCCGTGAACAACTGAGTGTCTGGTTCTGTCGGGGTAACTGGGGCTCCCCTCAGAACATTGTGTGTTGACTTCCACCATTGGAAATCTTCCTCCGCCGTGGAGGAAGAGGTATCCACAAGTTGCTGGTTAAAACATTGAAATCCCAATGATAAGAGATGCAGAATCGACCACGTATGAGCACATCCTCTTTGGCTTAGCAGGAATGAGCAAATCAATGCTTGATTTGTGATATCGATCCAGAGTTGGAGTGACCTGGAAGGAAACCAGGTCAGACTGGTTAACCAGAAAAAAGGAATTTCTGTTTTGGGATCAGTTCCGACTTCTTGTCGTGAATGAGGAGGTCCATCGTGTGGCAGAGATTGAGCACTTGTACAGTGTCTCGGAGGCACTGGTCGTGAGATGGTGAATATATGAGCCAGTAGTCCAGGTACTGACAGAGATTGATGCCCATCACGTGTACCAGCATTTTGATCTCTGTCATAATTTTGGTGAATACCCAAGGTGCTGGAGAAAGGCCAAACGGCAGTGCCTGGAATTGGTATATGGTGTCCCTAGTCTGAAATCGAAGACATTTTCGGTAACTTCTGTGGATGGGTATGTGGAAATAGGTATCCACAAGACCGATGGAAGTGACCCAGGCGTTTCGAGGGAGAGATCGCCGAATGCTTTCCGCACTCTCCATCGTGAAGTGGGGAATCTCTAGGAAGAGGTGACTATAACACCCGGGAGATGTATTGTCGCAGACTACCTCTACATCGTTGCTTTGTTGCATGGACTGTATCAGTGACCGGAGGGCTGAGTGCTTCATGATAAAGCCCTTGTCTACAAACGCAGATAGGACACCCGTCATGGGATCACTCTCGCAACCGAGACTCACTCTCGGTTCTGCGAATACTCTTTGTTAACACTGAAGTTATTCACACAAAATATTCTGACCAATACACACAATTAGGTCAAGGTCATCTTTAAAAAGAAATGTCAAAAGGCATAGTAAACGCTAGTATGCTGTAGTTTACCATAAATTAATATGATGTTACTATAATTTACTATGGTTTACTATGTCTAAGTACGGATTTACTATGGTGAAAGCATGGTAAAATATAATGTACTATGGTTTGCTATGGTTTACTATGATTTACTATACAGTACACAGCTCACGTTCAGCGCACACGGTGAGACTTTCGCCTCGCTAGGCGAAACATATTAAACACGATAGATATTTTGCTCACCGCCTCGCGTGGCACTTTGCTCACGAAAAGCGCAGCGCACACGATACTCGAGAGTTATCAGCTCAGCAAAGAGGCACGCGTGGCTGTTAACTCAGCTGAAAGTTCTATGTAACCTGTCAGCATAACATTATGTAACTTTTGGTTTCCTTGTATGCCACTTGGAAGCAGCACTAATTTCAGGTTACAGAATTTTTTTATTTGTCAATGGTCTGTTTTTTCTGATTCTAGAAAGTCGAATACCTTTGTTAAAATAAAGCTATTGTAAACTACGTAGCAAACACTATCACACAGAAGTGTTAAAATTATTATATGACAATTTTGAAAATGTTGTTGATCTACCGGAATTTACAATAGAGCGTGATAAATGCAGCCTACCACTCTTTGATATGCTATTACATCCTTTCATCTGTGGCGTGTCATTTATGTTTCGTTGTTCACTGCGAAGTACGTTTCACGACCATGCAAAATTATTATGTCGATGTTCCCTACGTTTTTCACAAACAGATAAACACATGTCACAACTGCGAAGGCTTTCTTCCATCATCGTTTCATTTAAGTAGTTGCAGATATGTTATGTTCGTCAACAAGAGAGTTCCATTTGGCCGCTTCCGTATTTGAAGAAAACGTAGTCATTGCGTCATCCGAGATCTCTATTTAATACGCTGTTGAGCATATGCCAAAGACGGCATACTCAGATTGCGTATGTATTCAAGTAATGTTATAATTCTCCTGTGCGCATGATATCTGATATGAGCACTGAGTTGAGCATGAACACCAAGGACGGTTTTATAGCTCCGGCCCCATGTAAATGTCCATGCGATTCTTTTAGCAGTTAAAGCTGGTCGAGTTATCATGATGGATATCAATGAGAATCAGCAATTCTCATTGACAATATCATAACCAACATTCATGGATATACCATTAAGTTTGGCATACTGTATACTGATATAGTGGATATTTAATTTATATAATATAGGCTTAAAAAACAACCCATAAATAAATTTATATACAAGCGTGCAAGCAGTGTAAATAGCATTGCTAAATTAAATACAAAAGGAAAAAGCAAACTGGGAAGAGGTATAAATGATACAATTTGTATGATACATTCCTTGAAATACTAAATTCCCATATTGATGAATGCTTACCTTGAAAGAAAATCGAAGTACGATCGCACACCAATGATTGGCTCACGAAAGGTTTTTTAACATCCACAAAGGAAATAAATCATCTATACAAAAGATTTCAATGTAATCCAACAATTGAAGATGAACATATGTATAACAGATTCAAAAATAAACTGACACATGTAATAAGACTTGCTAAGAAATCATACTTTAAATATAAATTTGACCTATATAAAAAATGATTGCAAAAAACATGGAGTACCATTAATGAAGTTTTAAAATACACCAACAAAGCTGCCGTCTACAATAAATGTATAACAACAGAGGGAAACCGTTGTACAGATAAAAAGATAATAGTGAACGAATTTAATAATTACTTCACAAAAATAGGCCAAATTATTAACACAAACGTAATGCAAACAGCACATCACCCAACTCATTTTATAAATAACAATGCAGCTATCTTTTTCTGTACACCAACTTGTCCCACTGAAATAATTAACATAGTGCATAGTAACAATTCCAAGAACTCTGGAGGTTATGACAAACTGACACAAACATTAGTCAATGTTGTTATTCCACATAAGGCAAATCAACTAACTCACATCTTCAAGAGTTCATTTATTACGGGTAGGGTTCCTAGAAAGCTAAAGATGGCTAAGGTTATTCCATTATACAAAAGTGAAAACCGTGAACTGTTTGCAAATTACAGTCCTATTTCGATTCTTCAATGTTCTTCCTATCAAATATATTACAGCACCTAATGTATAATAGGATTCATAGTTTCTTAGCTTAATATAACATACTATCAAAAAACAATATCCATTTAGGGAAAATTACTTACATGGCAATGATTGACCTGGTTCTTAACATATCAAGCAATATTGAGAAAAAAATCATAATTTAGGCATATTTCTTGATCACAGCAAGGCATTTGACACAATAGATGATAACACCTTATAAAAAAATAAGAGGCATAGCTTGTGAATGGTTCAAAATTTACCTTAACGATAGAGCACAATATATTGAATATATATATATATATATATATATATATATATATATATATATATATATATATATATATGATATTGTAAATGTATCAGACACTGAGCCAATACTGCAGATGACACTAGTGTGTAGTTTGCTCCATGCTCACACAAATGTCCACAGTATAATTGAAGGTTAATCCTGAACTACATAAAATTGCAGTATGACTTAATACTAACAAACTTACATTAAATGTAAAAAAATGCAGAATTAAAATTAATACCATGAGTATATTTTGTTCATATGCGACAAGGCTACCTACAAATTACTATGTATTTATTCTGATACGGAACCACCTCTAATCATGTAATTTTATACATACCTTCACATGATAAGAAGAAGACAGCACAGAAGAGCACACATTGCAGAGGGTGAAGTAAAAACCAGTCGTCCATGTTACTGTTTCTGTCTAATAGATGAAACACTGAATTCTGAAACAAAGAAACTATGTTGTCATAACATGAATTTGATATAGGGGAGAGGGTAGTGCATTACAGATTTCCGACATCGTAATAAATGGGGGTGTACGCTTATTAGGGCATGTACGTCTAACAGATTGGATGCTGTAGGTATTTTAATTTGTCTGGTCTCACCTCCTGTCACATCTTACCATTTGCATCAAATGTGATGTATAATTTCATCTCTTTCATAACGGCAACGTGTTAATCCTTGATGCCTGTTGTACACTGAGGGTGAGTCCAAATAATACTGCTGGATCATTCTATTCGTCCATTCATTCCATACTATTTTCTGTCGATTGTCGCCTCTCTCATACGCATGTCCTCCCATGATCGTTTCATTGTTCTCCATACAGTCCTCCCACCTTACAGGAGTAGAAATAACTCCAAAATCTAGGTAGCCATTCGGGCTACCAGCTTGAAATTTCTGATAGCCCACACCCACATCTGGTAACCCAAAATGTGTTACTAAATTATTCTGTATATAACTCACTAACTACAATTTTGGGCAGAGTGGTAGTTTCTTTTTGAACCGTTGAGGTCCACATGCCTCTTTCTACCTTCGTTCGCTTTCTTGCACCATTAGCCAACTTGCAATGCATTTAAAAAACAGAGATAGTTAATTGGAATGATTTACCATATCCACTTCTACATATCAGAAATGGTACCAGCCAACGAGTCACTCTCTTGTAGGGGCCACTGTTGCTCTACTTTTGTTTTAGTAAATATCAGTTTAGTATGAATCACCATATAGCACGCCATAACTGGCGAAAGTAGAAACTAAGTCAACTGCAGCACTTGGTGTGTGGCATCATGAATGAATGGAAACTGACATGAAATGGGATATCTTGTCAATTGTCAGTTCATTTCAAATATTCTAAAACAAAACACTTGTGCTGCTTTGTAATAACTGTTTTAATGTATAAAAGTTCTACTATATTTCGTAGAACAACACAAATATTCTAGTATGTATATATTTAACATGTATTTGTGAGTTTACAAATATTTTGTTGATGAAAGGTATCTGTATTTGTTAAGCTTCCCACTAAAATAATATGGCATATGGCCATATTCAGATTGCATAATAATAACATTAAAATATACAACACTCTGTACATTCAAACAAAATATTGTTCGAAGGTAGTTCCTCTTTTTGACATTTGAATACAACATTGATAAAGTTATTATTATAAAACATAAACTCAATATAATGTAACAGTGCTTGTACTCAGTTACATGACATTTTATTGTGTACATTTTACCCATAATTATTACAAGTTTGTATTATTCAGCTAATCAATTTAATATTATTTCTCAAATATGCGTGAATAAATTGCACAGGTATTATTGTCTATTATAATATAAATAATAGGCTTACATACATTGACATGTTTTAACATGTATTTTATTTGAACAGTGCTTCAAATTGCCCTGGCTTAGATACATTACAAAAACGTGTGTCCCCAAAACAGCTTTCCCATAACTGATACAAGACTAGTGGATTTCTCAGAAATTGACCTCCCAATACTTGGAAATGCAGCCGACCCACCTGCAACAATGTTTTAAACTACCTCATCCTGTTAATAGGTCAGTTTATTACGTCACCCAATCATAGCGACAAAATAACAGATGGTTTCTAGGGTGGTCTTTAAGGGTGTGTAGTAACTTTATTGGGTAGTTTATTGACACTGGCCCCATTGCGCCAACGATGTCTTTGAAGTGGTTAATTGGATATAAAATTGTTTCAACCCAATGCAAGCCATTCAGTCGTCTCAGACACTTGACCTGCACTGATAATTAGGCCATCAGTGACCCTGATTCTGTGGTAGACCACAGCGCTACTGTCGCCTCCAATTGTAGTAGCCCGACAGCAATTCTGGTAGCCTCGGACTATCGGGCTACCATTATTTCGAACCCTGCAGGCTTATCTGTGGCTTTCCCCATCTCCTGTGTCTTTGCTGTTGTTCTTTCTGCTAGCTTTGCGGGCTTACCTGCTGGCATGCTTCACACATAACCTGCCCCTCGCAACCGACTTCTCACCAAGACACCTGTTAACCTGCTTTGATCCAATTTCTTTCCTCAGACCGTTCATAATATGTTCTCCCTACTCTAGCCTATCTTCGTTTTTAGTTCGCAGCCAGTTGTTCTCACAAACTTGCAGTTTATGTTGTTGTAGCTGTAGTTGTAGTTGTTGTTGTTCCGCCAATGCCACTATCTCCAAGCCTTCGGACACGTTTTCAACACTTTCCCACCCAGCCTTTGTTTTAAATTCGTCTGTCCAGCATCACTCCCTGAACCTTTATCCATATTGTCCCTTGTAGACAAACCTAAAAATAAGAGATGCTGTGCACCTGCTAGAAATATAGCCTGCCTGCCTGCCGCCTGCCACTTGAGCATAAAACGTCCAAATCCTGAGTATGCTCAGAGCTTGCCCAACGGCAACGCCGTACTCGTCTCAGACAAACAAAGATGGCAGCTGACGACCGTCGTAGACGTAGTAAAAATTTGTTGATTTCGTTGTCAAAGTTCGTCGTTTTTGTTTTTTGAAGAAACGAGCCCGATTTATGTGTCCGAGTCCATCCGTTTGACACTGTGTTGTGCTTAAAATCGCACTGTTTACTGAACACGTGCAAACTTAAGCGGCAGACGACGCTACGATACAATATTGCAACATTTATATTTTGGTGGCAGGGGACCATTCGTTTACGTCTACTACTTACTTAGTATCACAAATTCATGACACATTTTCCCAAAACTGTGTGGTGTCGTTGAACGAGTAATAAAGTAGAATCATGGACATTTAGCCGTGTACGGATGGGACATGTCAACATTCACAATTACATGACAAATTTTTTGCACAGGACAGTCTAGCAGAACGAAGGTGTTTGTGCATGTCTTTCCTGATATTACAAAACTCTTGCCAGTCTTCTGGATTTTTAGATATTTTTGCTTTCTTATATATATTTTTCAAGTCTTTATTGAACCAGCAAAGGTTGTATCTGGAAGTTGTAAGACGGACTGGTACATAGTGTTTCATGTTGTTGACGATTTTTTTTGAAACAAGGTTCCATTTGTCATTGACTGTCATATTTTGGTTTAGAGAGAAGTATTCATGTGTGAAGTCATCGAGAGATTTCTGGATGTTAAGGTCAGCTTTATTTCTGATGACAATTTTTCATTGAGGGCGATGTTTGCGCTTGGGTGAGATATTTACATCAATGATAACTTTGTTGTGGTCTGCTATGCCGTCTACTACATTTAGTTTCTTTAGTAACCCAGGTCTATTTGTGAAGACAAGATCTAGGATATTGTTGGCATTTCCTTGTTTACGTGTGGGTTCATTGACATGTTGGATTAGTCCATGTTCCTCTACGAGAGAGAGAGAGAGAGAGTAGTTTGTTGGCAGTAAGTGTACCATATCCACTGTTAGGTGTGACATGGGGATTTTCCCAGTTTATGTTAGGAAGGTTGAAATCGCCGGTAATTATGACATTATGTGTGTTTATCTTGTTTCCTAATTTCGACAGAGATAGATCTAGTTCTTCTATTTGAGTTCCTTGACAGTCATGTGGGGCACGATAGAAGGTGCATATGACTATGGGTTTCATTCCTTTTATTTCAGTTTCTGTCCAAATGCTCTCACTGTTAGTGTTTAAGTTTGTTAGATGAGCTTTGGATATTTGGAATACCCCCCTCCAGTAGTGCTTGTTTCCCTGTCTTTTCTAAAAACATTAAAGTGTTCTGGGAACATTTCTCCGTTTTTAACTGAGGGATATAACCATGACTCTGTTGCACTGATTATGTCTGGGTTATGTAGGTTGTTTAGTACTTCGATGTCTGCTGCTTTATTTTTAATGCTTTGGCAGTTTATGAGGATGCACCGGAAGTTTGGTCTCTTCTTTTGTTAATAAGTTTTCTTGTTATTGGTTGTGTTGTTACTACTTGTAGTTGTTTCGTTTGAGTTATGATTGTTGCCATTGAGGGAGTCAAAAAGGTTATCCATCTGGATTTCGCTATCTTCGAAGAAGGAATTTGTGAAGTTGAAGTTATTGCAGTCATAGCAAGCCCAAGAACATGAAGAGTGTATTAATTGTTTGTATTCATTGTCATCTATTGCACAGCATTGTGTGTGTATCCAGTTTTTGCAGTGGTCACAATGGATTGCTTTGTGGTTATTAAGGACGTCCCTGTGGCAAATGCCACAGGGTGCAGAGCAATATGAACAATGCCATGTGTCAAGGTTTCGGTAAGTGCTGTTAAATTCATGTCTGGATATTCCAGCGCATTTGATATGAACTGATTTGTTGCATTCGTTACATGTTAGGGTGAGTGAATTGGACTTTAGTGATTTCTTACATTAATTACATTTAGAGGGGCCTGGGTTTAGCTGGATGTCTCCTGAGAGTATGAGACTATTATGCATAAAAGAACAGTGAATTTTGCTGCTGTCTTGTTTGACCTGGGTTTATATGGTGGTGGGGTGATCAGTAAACCGGTAATCTTATACTTAACTGGCCTAAATTATTACGGCCTCTTAAAACCGTTTTTTTTTTCACCTTATATCGATGTGTATGTGTTCGCAATGTGATTCTACATCACTTCCGGTACAAAGAAGTCAGATTTGAAATTTTTAATTTGTGTTTTAGAAAAATTTAAACACGCCGAGTCGAAGTAAATAAAGCTATTCCACCGATGCAAATATGGCGCGAGCCGTAGGCGCCTCACGGAGGCACCAGAACCGCGGAGGCGATTTCTTTCGACTGCGGACATGTCCACGGCCCTAAGACGACATCCTTTAATGATGATTACATTTTTTTAAAGTATATTTTGTGTATGTCTGAATACGCAATATGTCTGATTTTAATGTTTCAATTAATTTTTATTATATTATTCTTAGCAATGACATGTAACTGAAATTGCTGAAATGGACTGTATTAATTGAAACATAACTATCACACTAGAATGTTATAGACATCAAAAGAACCGTCCCAGCAAACACAACGTTTTGGTAACGTTAGCGTAAGGTTATATTTAGGTTGCACATTTTTTTCTTCATACATGACGTTGAACGGTGGCTAACAGGTATTCTACACCATCAATGATAAGTTATAAACGCTGTAATAGGAAATAATCATAATTTATGTTTATACATATGAATTTAGTAGTAATAGTAACGTTTTTGGAACCTTACGCTTCAAGAACGTTATTAGAACGTTCTGATTCAATGTTTAAAAACGTTCGTTGAATGTAACGGTTCAATAACGTTATGAGAACGATACGGATTCAATGTTTAAGAGCGTTCGTGGAATGTAACGGTTCAATAACTTTATAAGAACGATACGAGAATGTACTGACTCAACATGTCACGAACGTTCATGTACCATAACGCTTCGATAACGATATTAATTGTAATGTTATTAGATTAGAACGGTATGATACAATATCGATATCACTACAAAACGCCAATAATTAATTAGTGTATTCTACATATCCCAAAGTAATTCTTTTCCCTTTTAAGTCTGGCGACCCTCGATTTGTTCTCATAAAGTAATCTTATGTAGAAATAAGTGGCAAATGCAAACACAGTGAAAACAACATGAATTTTGGTATTATAAGCATGTTTTAGTTTACATAATACTGATATTCTTTCAATTATTTTGACCCACGTGAATAGACGTATCGTATGTTGCTGGGTGTCACATTGCACACACGATCAAAGCGTCTAGAAAATGTCCGTGTTGGGTGAGGGGTTGTTTGGAAAACAGATTAATCATTGGGCGGTTTCCGTCCCGCCAAAAGGCTATTGTTATGTTCTAATGTGTATCGAACATAAAGTACAGTAACACAATATGGACTAGTCATACCCCGATTACTAATTAATTCCCTTATGTGTGTGTTTATATATATATATATATATATATATATATATATATATATATATATAATTTTAAAATTTTTTTGAGAATTTTAGTCATGTCCAAAACAATGTATACAAGTCATACATTAAAATATAACAGAAATGAAAATAAGGTTAAATGCATTTTATAATTATTATTAGCAAGTTAGCACAATTAATTGCGAAAAAGTCTTTAATAAAAATGGAAATTAATGTTTTAACTGTATGTCATAATTATTAGCAAGTGAGATTGTGTAATTGCGAAAATGAATTTAAAAAGAGACATGTATATTAACTGAAATCGGTGATACGTAGAGTAAGGAAATGTCTCTCTGTGTAACTTTTTAATTTTCCTAAACACTTATATCGTCCGCAAACTTCAACACCTTGCTTGTTATGTCATCATCCAAATCATTGATATACATTAAGAATATAATACATTCCAATATTGATCTATGCGGTACTCCACTAAAAATCGATTTCCTGTTTGAAACCTCCCCATCCACTAATACTCTTTGTAGTGTATCAATAAGTCATTTTTATATCCAGTTAATCATTATCTATTTTAAAGTCTGAGACGGCCAATTATAAATTTTCTTCTTGTTTCATCTGTAACTAGTGAATCTCTTTTGTTTTGCTAGACAGCAGTCAGACCGGTCAGTGTAGGAATTATTTAGTAAGATTAACTTCATACCTGTATACCCAGGTATGTGAAAATATCAGCAGTAATTAATGCAATATGTTACATTGGCGATGAAAAGGTATTTTCCATAAGAAGTTTAAGATATTTATTGTTGCTCTTAAATAAAACAACATTCATAATTATTTATTGTATGTTTATTGATAAACATTTGACACATTCACTGGAACTTACTTCAGATTCTTTCACGACATTCACAGCTGCCTGAAAGACAGTTAAATAGACATCTGAAACTGTGTACTTCACGTAAATATAAATAGTACTGCAAACATCAGAATGAAATTAGTGCTAACGGCCATGTTGCAAAGAAGGGAAGGGAACAGAACCTGTCTTTGTATGAACAAAATAATCTGAAGAAAAAGAGGCAAGACAATGTGAGCAATCGAGTAGCCAAATGTCAAGCCCTGACGAAGGTAAGAGTAAATAACAATGCCAATTGACAAAGGCAACAACAAAAGCAAAGCCTTTTCCCTTTTTTGAAAGGGATGAAAGCTGTAATGCGAAAACTGTATAGCACAATCCAAATCGAGGCATCATCTGATCAAAAACAAACATGAACACAAAGGTGCTATTTCAGTGGTCCACATTGAAATTGTCAAGTTGTTTTATGCTATAAGTAACATGTTTGGTTGGGTTTTATAACAAAACTTGCATGTAAGTGGTTTTGCAAAATTATTGAAAAGGCAACTCCTATGAAAAATAATCACCTTGTGTATTTCTTTTAAAACAATTAACTATTTCTGGAATTAAAACGTTCAAGTGTGCATTACTTCCTATAAAATTATACACCATTTTGTAAGGTTAATATGTTTTTAAATGTAATGTTGTGTGTCATCAAAATTTACACATTGAAAAATACATTTTCCTCCAGCCAAAATAGCATAATGACTTATCTGTGATAATGTATTTTATGTAACGCGAGTCACAGTAACGCGACTCACGCTGATTTTCTAACATGTTTGTATGTTATTGAGAACTTTTCATATCACTAATGAAATTTTTGGAAACCCTATTTATTTGTGTTTCACACAAGGGCATTCACTGTTCCATTTGCTGTAACGCGTGTGCATTGCATACAGTAATTCAGCGATATAAAACATAAATTTTAAAAAAATCATCATTACAAATACTAAAGGATGTCGTCTTAGGGCCGTGGACATGTCCGCAGTCGAAAGAAATCGCCTCCGCGGTTCTGGTGCCTCCGTGAGGCGCCTACGGCTCGCGCCATATTTAAAATTTTACAAAGAAAGGGTTTAAAATTGTCAAAACACATAAAATTAATGAAAAAAACGGTTTTAAGAGGGCGTAATAATTTAGGCCAGTTAAGTATAACATTACCGCACACTATAATAAACATAATTTAAAGTCGTTCGTTGATAAAATAAAACAGACGAAAAGGCCTGTTAGTATGTCGTTTATTACGTGATCAGGTTGCGTGATAATGTTTTTTTATATTTATTTTACTGACTGTATTTGGGAGATTACACCAGACTATGGTTTTATTTAGTTTCTACTGAAAACCCCCACGTGCCCCAAATAGATTAAACTTACCCTATATGCTATATTATCTTCGTGTCATGATTACATGAGCATCGGCCATCACACAACTTGTCGAATTCGCAGTGGTCGCTCCGCTAGATTAAACAAACGGTCGCCTCGTTTTGGAATAACAGGCCGCGTACCAAAATCGCCGGTGACAACGCTACAGCTATCCTATATATGGGCATTAAACGTCTTGACTCGTAAATATACACATGTGCGTTTGTGGAGATATAAAAATATGAGCAAATCGTTTCCAGAGTCAGCATTAATCAAATAACTACGTATATTATAAGCTGTAGACGTTGAAACAGTTATATTATTTTATTTGCAATTTATCTTATTTAATACGATCATTTATTTGCAATATGTACATTTTGGTTTCGTGTAAACCAAGTCGCCGCCAAAATTTGATTGCGTACATACATATTACAATATAAGCATAACATGTTATTGTTGTTTGTTTGCTAATTTATAATGATGACTACTTTTAAAATGTTAAAGCGCTTTGTTTGTTCGATAACGTAAATTATATAAATACGTTTACCTAAACTCTTAATAGTGTGATGTGCTGGTTGCAGGGACAAACATTGACCTTATCACAATAGTGTTTAATTTAGTGGTTGAATATGGTGATAATTAGTTTGTCACACAGTGTGACATGCTAATTTTATGTTAAGGGCATTGTCACTACTATTTAGAAAATGTATTGTTTGAACAAAGCTAAGCTACACACAATGCTATTTTATTTGGTGTTCTGGTAATGTCGTAGTGTAAACAATGCGAAACAGTGTTGCAGTATTTTACCTACTGTAATACTTAGATAGTTAACATGTTAATAATAATAATAATAATAATAATAATAATGATAATGTACTTGTAAGGGAGCGACCATTGTTTATCGGTTGTGCCAGAGAAAACGGGGGACACAGAAACATACTAGTTTACATTTCTTCTTTTTAGATCAAAAGTTATCATTTTCCATATCCATGTATATCATACCACGTGCCTTATTAAGCATTCATTTATCTGACTTGTTTTGTTTGGTTTTCTTGTGTTTTAAATAAATCAATTTATTGATTGATTGAGCCGAGGTGTTTCATTGGTTGCCTTCTCGCGGAATGACACTATATTAACAGTATAATGTATGTGAGGTATCAGGTGGAAGTCTGGCAACGATTGGTTCTGAATGAGGTCTTAAATTAGCTCTGGCTGCATGTTATTCCCAAACGAGAATACGTGTGAAGAAAGTACTCAAAGCCGTCCAGTGAATGTAGTACGAACGTAACAAGTAAAACTATTGACACAAATTACACAAGTAATACGTCCTATGTCCTGATTACATGTGGAAACCAATTCACATTGAACTAATATTATTACAGTGTAGCATACATTTTGGAAGGATTAGGTTAAAGGCTGGTAGTGTTACCACATGGACGAGTGTCGTTTTGTAAATATGATGGTCAATATTAGTAAGAATTTGATTGCTACAATAAAATAAGTGGTTTAGCTCATTGCGATTTTATTTGTGTAATCTCCAAATAATATTTAGTATAAATAGTGTATTGTTAGAATGCTGGACATAATATTTTTATTTGCATTTAGATGATCGGCTTTTAATTGTCCATGGCGTTATATATGCGTCATATTATTTCTTTAACTCAATAATGAAACTTATATGTGCACTGTTATTTCATATAAAATACCCATGCTTCGTTCCCAGCCGACCACTGATGATAATCAAATAATATTGACAAAATAAATTGACAAAAACTCACTGACTTCAAATTTACCCCTTTCAAACATTGTATATTGCAGTATTGTGGCCACATTTGCTTGTTTATATTGTATTTATTGTTGTTAACAATGTTCTGAGTACAGTGTTCTGAATAAACTTTCATATACGAAAAAAACATCTATTGGATGTTTACAAGAAGTACTGTAATACAGTTATCAACATTGTGAAAAACTTTGACGACAGAACTAAGATCAAAACCACAGCGGGGAGTCGATGACGCGTTACCCTCTCAGGGGCATTGCTCTCTAACGATGAGAGATCATGTCGCGTGAGACAGCTGCGGAGACGTGCCGAGAGACGTCTGACAGCGACGCGTCCTTTGTCGCCGAGAAATAGGAATCATGTTTGTTCAGTTATCGCCGTTGTGAAGTCGAATCTATACGTAAAGAGAACTGACACACGCAACATACACAGTGGGCGCTCGCATAAACACGCACGCACACAAACTGATTAAACAAAACCACTGACATATATTGTCTGTATTGTACCTCATGATTGTTATTCCTCGAAATAAGTGGTGTGTGTGTGTGTGTGTGTGTGTGTGTGGGTGCGTGTATGTGGGTGGGGGTGTTTGTGTGTGAATGTGTGGTGTTTGTGTGTATATATATATATATATATATATATATATTATTATATATATATATATACATATACATATATATATATATATATATATATATATATATATATATATATATATATATAATTATATAAAATATAAAAATTTTTTTAAATGTTACATTTAGAAGTATGGTGATAAGTGAAAAAAAAAAATAGTGGGGAGGAGTGAGTGAGGAGTGAGTGAGTGAGTGAGGAGTGAGGAGTGAGTGAGGAGTGAGGGTGAGTGAGTGAGGAGTGAGTGAGATTTGGGTAAAACTTTAAATACATGCACATAAAAAATGGAACAATGAAAAAAATAAAAAATACACATTATATATTATTTCCCGAGGATATGACACAAAAAACAAGAGACACTTTTTTCCCAAGGGCCCTCCAAATAAAATATTTTAAAAATTAAGAAAATAAATACATAAATAAATAAAAATAATCAATAATTAAAATGTAAATAGGAAAAGGTAAAAAATGTCCAATAGGGCAATGTGCTAACATAAAAATGCTCATTAAAATATAATCACTGATAGTACGTAGAAGATTAAATTTAAAAAAAAAAAAATATTTAAAATGCCCTTAAAATGATAATTGTCACCTAAACTGCTGTTAATAGGGGGACCCCTTTTTCAAAACTTTTTTTAAATTGACATTGTTTATTTTGTAGGCAGTTTGTTCCAGTGGGATTGCTAGAATAAAAAAGGAAGTTTCCCAGAACCCTTTACTCTTTTAATGACAATGCCAAATTGCTGGCCTTGAGGGGATCATGGTGACCATTTGACATTTTTCTTTAAAAATTTGGTCCTTTAGATTTAACTATTAACATTACCCAGTTTTAACTGTTCACTCACATTCAAAAATAACCCAACGTCTTAAAATTCCTTGCCCCATATGGAATCCGGTGGAGCATTCAACAAAAATCGGACAATCTTGTTCTGTCTACGCTACATTCTCCACTTAATTTTTTTCGACAATCCGCTATACCATGCCGAACATGTGTAATCGAAATTACATTGAATCAAAGATGAAACAAATAATGTTTTGGTTTTCATATTAAACTTTCTGGCGTTCCTATACAAAAACTTAAATTTGTTTGACGTTTTAAGAAGGACATCAGAGGCTGTAACATCACCAGAAAGAGACTGATCTAAAGTTACGCCTAAATAGGTAACGGTTGACTTTGATTCAATGACAATTCCATTACATACAATATTAAGAGTGTTACATTTGCATAATTTTTTACTTGTTCCAAACACAATGGATTGTGTTTTACCTAGACGGAGCGATAACTTGTTGTCGATTAACCAGTCATTCACAGATTGTTTTATTTCTACTATATCATTTCCTGAGGCAAGCAAGACTGTATGGTCCGCGTACAACAATAGCTTGCATTTAACTGCAGCAGACATGTCATTTATGTATAAAAGAAATAACAGAGGCCCAAGTATAGAACCTTGTGGCACGCCGCAAGTGATACCTTTAGCCACAGACATTGTTCCATCGACATCGGTAACCTCTACTCTACCTGTCAAATACGATCTAAACCAACATATAGAGTTCATTAACACCTACACCACTAAGTTTCTTCAAAAGAGTGGCATGATCCACAGTATCAAAAGCTTTTTGCAACTCCAATAATACCATACCTGTGTAATTGCCATTATCACACTCGTTTTTAATGTAATCGGTTAGGTGGATCAAACATGTATCAGTGGAATACGACGACCGAAAACTAGACTGAAATATATATAGTAGTTTATGTTCCGTTAAGAAAAATTTCAGTTGATTAAACACTACTCTTTCAAATATCGTAGATATACTTAGCACATAAATTGGCCTGTAGTTCTCAACATTAATCTTACCTTTCTTTTTGTACAATGGAACAACACCTTCAGATCATCAGGGATAGTTCCAGTAGTTATAGATAAGTTTACGATGTGAGTAAGGGGTTTTGCAATGACAGAAGAACCATCTTTGATCAATCTTGCAGGGAGTTCATCTAAGCCTGTAGCCTTGCTAGCGATAATACTATTTAATATACTGGAAACTTGATCCACAGTTACACTGACTAGACCAAACATATGTGAAACATTGTGGTTTTTATAAAAATCAATAACATGAGCATCCCAAATCGGCCTGAACATGGTGGAAGCTTCTCGACAAGTGAAGAAGCAATAGAAGTAAAATAATCATTAAAATGTTCTGCTACCTTCTGTTTATTAAAACATATTTTATTTTCAATGTTCAGACTAATACTTGTTAGTGTTGTTTTACCTTTTGATGATGCACCAATCTCTTTCAGAATTTGCCATGTTTTTTTTGGACGGTTTTGGTTTTCATTTACAGCATGTACATAATACTGAGATGTAGATTTTTCTTTTTTATATTTGACTTGATTTCTATGATAAACAAACAATTTGTAGTCCGATTGATCATTTGACCTTCTATATTTTCGTAAATATTTATCCCTTTGCCTGATTATGTTAAGTATTTCGCTGGAACCTCCTTATACGTTGCCACGTTATCAGGAATTGATAACAATGTTGATTTAAATTTGCCCCACGCAATATCGACATTGTGACAACTAAATATGTCGGACCAGTCGATATGATCTAAATTTTTTATGAACAGATATTTGCTGTAATGTTTAGAACAGCGCATTCGAACGGTATTATGTTTGTTTACAGGAGCGTTGTTTGCCTTTCTCGTACAATAAGTTGTTAAATGATCACTAATACCAACATTTACGACACCTAACTGACACACTTTCTCATGGTCATTTACTAAGATAAGATCAATAGCAGATTCACTATTATTACACACTCTGGTTGGTTCTGTGATCAATTGCTTAAAACCAAATTGTGTGTGTGCAGGGCATACACGAGCCACCGACATACTCTCGGTGGCATGCCCAAGGGACGCCTCATTACACGGCGGGGATTAGCGTACGGCGGATATCTAAGTATAGAAGCCTCACTTTACTCCCATTGATGCGCGTATTGTCAAACTACGAGTTTTCCGCATACTGTCAAAGTAACGCTTCACAGAGAATGCCACCTGTGTCTCGTTGTCACTCTGGAGTTAACCTTGGAGTCATCAGGAAAAGCAGCTGCAAAAGTGTCTAAACTATCACTTATGACATGTCATAAATGCTATCCGTGATTCAGTGAAAGACAATATACCGACACGTAGTCTGGGAGGTTTCTCAGGTTAGGCTAAGCACCATACGCTATAAAAAAATCATATCAACAAAACAATCATCATTAACATTATGTAAGAAAAACACATATACAAAGTTGCATGTGTGCGCATATTATGTGTGTATGTATGTATGTATGTATGTATGTATGTATGTATGTATGTATGTATGTATGTATGTATGTATGTATGTATGTATGTATGTATATGTGTGTCTGTGTGATTACGTGCATGCATATATATATATATATATATATATATATATATATATATATATATATATATATATATATATATATATATATATATTTTATATATATCAGTCGATATGTGATGATGTTCAATGAATGGCATTAACCTTTTGTTAAATCTTTGTTCAAGTATTTTGGAGAATTAGGGTAACAGTGATATAGGTATATAGTTAGAAAATTGGAGACGATCTCCTGATTTAAAAACAGGAATAACTTTTGCTGTTTTCATGTCATTTGGAAATATTCCGGTGATTAATTATCTGTTAAAAATATAGTTTAAACGTCTTACAATTTGCTTTATTACATGTTTAACAGTTTTCATGCTGATTTATTCGTGTCCGTACGAAGTTTACTTTGCTCCCTGACACAATTTCGGTTACTTCTTTCTCAGTAACGGGATATATATATTGACTCTGATACCTGTTTTTTTTAAGAAAGTCAGTTAGTTATGTTCCCTGGTAGGGCTCTATACTGTTAGATAAGATTGTACCTATATTAACAAAGAAGTTATTGAAATGATTAGCAATTTCTTCATTGTCTAATGTTACTCGGATCGATATCAACAACGAATTCATTTGTATATTTTTTACTTCCGACTTTTGCCAATTAGAATGTTAAGTATTTCCACGTTTCAACAGTGTTGGTCTTCGAGTTTCTGTCTATAATAGTTCTTTTTTTCAATACGCAAGATTTTTGTTAACTTGTTTTTGTAGTTTTTGTAGCGTCTTCCTGTTAATAATGACCTTCTTTTTAGAAATGCTAAGTTCAAGTTATTTTTTATTGCAAGCATTTTTTAGGCTTCTTGATAACAAGGTTAATTCTTCTGTATATATATATATATATATATATATATATATATATATATATATATATATATATATATATATATATATATATCAGTATATGCATGATTTATATTGTTCTTTTATGTGATGTTATTATCATCTTCCGCCGTCCAACGGAAGTAACACACCGAGAGGTCACTAAGAGTAGCACAACCTTTCACCGTGTTTACTGCGCAAGCTAGACAGCTTTGTGTTCGCCAGATTTACGTGAAGTTTCTTTTCTACTGGTTTCACCACTCATCCGCGGGCACAAACACGAAACGATTTTTAACGAAAATCATACGAGCGTACGCTTTCACATAATGAAGTAGCTAGAATACTCAAAAACACGTTCTCGTAATTTCCGCGCCGGGAGTACTCTTTCGAAATTCCCTCCCGCTGTCGGCATCGCCGAGTGGCAGCTCCGTAACGAGGCTCGGGCACGCAGAAAGCTTTGGGATAATCGCCTCGAGAGCGCGACCCACAATGCGGATAATCCGCAGCCGCTAATCGCGTGCGACTACGACGACGACCAGGTCGTTCCCAGGTGAGCAGGGAGTGATGTATCTGTCATTTAGGAGGCAATGATGGCGCACCTGCGCCTCTCGCTCGGGTCGCCGGAGCAGCGTGTGGGCCCCGGCGGCTCTGAGGCCCTCGCCGGGGAGAGCGAGCGCCAGGCAGCTGCTCCGTGGACAGTCGGCGCCGAAAGGTCGCAGTTGTAATTAAAAAACTTCGCCGTCATTATAAACTCCGCTATTGTTGTCATTACAATTGCGCGCAGTCGTCGCTTTTGTCACCTACGTCTTTTTGCGTCGCTTCGACACGTCGGCAGCAGCGAATGACACACATGAAGACTAAAAGTGTCACGCTTTGCGATAGCGCCGCCATAGCCGCGCAGGCGCACTGGAACTCCTATGATGCGACCGCTTCCGCCGTCTGCTTCCATCGACGTCTTACTCGGAGGGAGTTTCTAGCTATTTCTACACGAACTAGTTCCATGTTGGGTATAACTTGTAAAACAAGTTACGTTTAGGGTTAGGTTGAAAACACGTTTTGACAAGACTGACATCAGGTACGGATGGCATGATGTTATCTCGTCGATGCACCGTAATTCTCCGCGTATTTAATAATAATAATAAAAATAATATAACAGCATTTGACTGCAGCATAAATCTGGCAATTAAAAACCACTCAGAGGCGTCTTACTGGACTATAAGCTATTTACCAGATTAATTCAACGTAATTAACTATGTGCTATGTGTATTCAGAAATAATTATTTACTGCATACTCAACAATGACGACTTTGCTGACATGTGTTGGTCCTCAGAGAAAATAACCCTAGATACAAACTGCAGCAGTCCAGTGCAGGACCTACAACAAGTGTGGGGACGTGGTGGCGCATATATAAAACACACACACACACACACACACACACACACACACACACAACACACATATATATAATATATATATATATATATATATATATATATCAATATATATATATTATGTAATACAAAAATACTTTGTTTTATATATATATATATATATATATATATATATATATATATATATTATGTAATAAAAAATTTTTTATACATATACATAATATATATAATATATATATATATATATATATATATATATATTATGTATACAATAACACTTTGTTATCCCATGAACGGGGCTGTGTATGCCGCGTTCTAGAAGAAAAAAACAGTAATACAAATAAAATAATTGCCTAGTTTTAATGCCTAATATTTTAATGTGTGCGTGTGCGTGTGCGTGTGCACATTTCCCCGGATTGCTTGAGTATGGGATGACCATCGTTATATAGGGAAAGGGGAGCATTTCACACACCCGGAATATGTAATTGGTAGTATATTTTACACTCTTATTTTCTTCTGGAAAAACTTCTAGCGGACGCCTCTGATTCACACATTTCAAGCAAGATGGCCGCGTAGGACGTAGGACAGCCAGCATTTCGCCGACAGTCGGCGTTTCCGGAACAGGCGACGTCCTCTGGTTGGTTTATGTCTGCAGTCAACGACACCACCTGCCGCGTCTCACGTTCAGGTCGCAGGTGGACACCGCGTGATATAAATGAGCTCACATTATTATTATTTTTAAAAATTGTTAAACCTAACTACGATGACAGTCTCCCGAAATAGACGACACAATGGCCTGCAGGATTGATCAGCTGCGGCACAAATGTTTGTAAGGTTTTCGATTAAGTAATTCGTGCCTGATGTTTGTACTTGGCCTCAATCCAAGACAAACCGACGAAGTCAGGTCAGTTCGACGTGCTACTTTCTTTGAAACGTATTACGGATAAATTACGGATCTAAGTCCAGGTGTTATGTAATTTTAAAAATAAAGATTATGTTGTTAACCTATTGGGAACTATACGTGCATGCAATAAATAAATAATTTCAATTGTCATCCACGTTTGACAAAAAGTGTCATTGATAATTTCTCATGGATCTTTATTCGCCTTCGGTAATGTCCGAGCCATAACGCTTTGTGACGTCACAAACATGTAATGCGTTAGATTAGCGTTGTGTGCAACGTTCTGTGGACAACACTTTATAAATCACCAGTACGCCTACTGACTATTTTGTATGGCGACATTGTTGTGATGTATAGGGTTGTGTTTGCACGATGACAATGATGTGTACCGCCCCAGCTACTGCAACGAACCATGTATTCCTTCGTACACGGGCCTAATTGTAGCAGCAGAAACCTCTGTCTTACACGCTTCCACGGAACATAAATGCACCTAGAACGTGAGACCTGGTATGCAGATAAGTTATTATTTTCAAATCGTTTGCCTATTGCAGTAACTGTGAGTTTGAATAAGCTGAGAGTTACGGACAATGTCCGGGGAACAGAACATTTGCCAATCAGGTCATGAGATCTCGGAGCAGCTTGGAACCCATGACAAAACGTCCAGTGCAACATTCGAAGTCCAACTCGCCGGCAAATCGTGCATGTTTAACGTTGATCGATTTCATGGTGCGTAAAGTTGTGCGGTTTCATAGCGAAATGTAATAAAACATTCATGTGCTTGCGTTAAAAACAAGATTCATTCATAGCAAGAACAACAAGAAACCTCTGACGATTCGATGGCTGTTACATGTGAATGTTGCGAACCGCGTTCATGGTCCAGTGTCAGCAACATATGAAACACGGACAGCCTAAGAGGCTCCGTAAATATACAACATTCAAATGATAAAAAAGGATATGAACCCATCCATACCTCATAAAAAACTAGTAAAAACGGATACCTTGCAATAATATGTTTTGTGTGTGTGCATGTGTGTATGTATAACTGCTGTGTGTGTGCGGGCGTGCGTGCGTGCGTGCGTGTGAGTGCGAGCGTGGGAGTGTGCGTGTGTATATGTATGACTGCTGTGTGTGCGTGCGTGCGTGCGTGCGTGCGTGCGTGCGTGTGCGTGGGTGCGTGCGTGCGTGCGTATGACTGTTGTGTGTGTATTGATGGGTGGAGTAGACGTGATAGACACAACCACATATGCACTGACGACGATGAATAGGGACTACGGGACCACCCTGGAGCCAACAGCACAAGAAAGAAAAAGTAGGTGACCTCACAACCCGCTAACGGAAGACGCAATATTATGACGCGTTCCAAAGGCATCACAACTTTGCAAACACAACTTTGCGAACTCAAATATTCACGAACACCTAAGTTTACCATTTGTAAGGTTATGCATCTAAGTAAAATAGAGAATCGATGTCGTACTCACGGTCTACACGAGGTGGTTGGAACGCGGCATTAGAAAGGACAACTGCTTACGGAGAGAGAGAGAGAGAGAGAGAGAGAGACAGACAGACAGACAGACAGACAGACAGACAGACAGACAGACAGACAGACAGACAGACAGACAGACAAGAAAGAGAGACAGGCAGGCAGACAGACAGACAGACAGGCAGAGAGACAGGCAGACAGAGAGAGAGAGATACAGACAGGCAGACACAGAGAGAGACCGACAGAGAGAGACAGACAGACAGACAGACAGCAGACAGACAGCAGACAAACAGACAGAGAGAGATATATATATAGAGATAGATAGAGAGAGAGACAGAGAGAGACGAGAGAGAGAGAGATAGAGAGAGAGATAGATAGAGAGAGAAGAGAGAGAGAGAGAGAGAGAGAGAGAGAGAGAGAGAGAGAGAGAGAGAGAGAGAGAGAGAGAGAGAGAGAGAGAGAGAGACAGAGAGACAGAGAGAGAGAGAGAAGAGAGAGAGAGGAGAGAGAGAGAAGAGAGAGAGAGAGAGAGAAACAGAGAGAGCAGAGAGACAGAGAGAGAGAGAGAGAGAGAGAGAGAGAGAGAGAGAGAGAGAGATATGCACGGAGAGAGACGTG
>JAODUO010001083.1:75000-100000 GCA_025642075.2 Ridgeia piscesae | reverse complement strand
ACACACCTACGCACGCACTACACACGCGTAAAAACATTTACATTGATTATTTGAGGTTCGTTACTTAAGCATAAACGATAATATTTGTCTTCACGTTATTAGCAATAGAAAACTTCACTGTGGTGTATTGCTCGTTGAACTATGATGTGATATATATATATATATATATATATATATATATATATATATATAAATTATTCACCTGTTAAAATGCATAATATATTTACTGTTACATCGCGGTAATGTATGTTTTAGTTGCTGGACGTATTGTCCTGGTTACCATTAAGTTGTAAATAGAGTGCAGAGGAAAGTTATTTCGTTATGCCTTTTGGTCTATTGATCACGGCATGTAGGACGGGTGTAATTTTAATATTTCTCAAGTGGACAGCGTAGGAGAAGTAGGCGCGATGTAGTGTTTGTTTGGTGGGTTGTTTGGCAAATATTTCCGTCGGTTCTTCACTTTATATGAGGTCAACATTTTACATAAAATTCGTAAATAACCGAAAGCACAATTACTCTGAAAGGTGTAGTCTATCATCGAATTGTCCCCGGTGAAGTCAAGGTGACGGCGCAAAGTGCAGACATGTGACGCGCTTCGATATCATACTTTTGTATAAAAAGTTGTATGACCGCCATAGAACTGCAATACAACAATTATTGTTAGGCTTCTATCTTGTCAGGTGTTCTTCTTCTTCTTCTTCTATTTAAATATTATTTATTCATTTGCAATTATTACCGTAGATGTTATTCACCTGCTGGTTCGATACAAGTATTCTTCGATATTGACCAATACCAAACTTATGTTTGATATTCAATACTCAATGCTTATGTCGCAAGTCTAGTTCATTCATATACACTAGAAACAAACTATTCATCTAGTTTCTAGTTTAACAGCCATAGAAGTAGAGACCGTTTTCCATTACGGATATATATCCGAAATGGAAAACGATAGATAGATAGATAGATAGATAGATAGATAGATAGATAGATAGATAGATAGATAGATAGATAGATAGATAGATAGATAGATAGATAGATAGATAGATAGATAGATAGATAGATAGATAGATAGATAGATAGATAGATAGATAGATAGATAGATAGATAGATAGATAGATAGATAGATAGATAGATAGATAGATAGATAGATAGATAGATAGATAGATAGATAGATAGATGATAGATAGATAGATAGATAGATAGATAGATAGATAGATAGATAGATAGATAGATAGATAGATAGATAGATAGATAGATAGATAGATAGATAGATAGATAGATAGATAGATAGATAGATAGATAGATAGATAGATAGATAGATAGATAGATAGATAGATAGATAGATAGATAGATAGATAGATAGATAGATAGATAGATAGATAGATAGATAGATAGATAGATAGATAGATAGATAGATAGATAGATAGATAGATAGATAGATAGATAGATAGATAGATAGATAGATAGATAGATAGATAGATAGATAGATAATAGATAGATAGATAGATAGATAGATAGATAGATAGATAAAATAGATAGATAGATAGATAGATAGATAGATAGATAGATAGATAGATAGATAGATAGATAGATAGATAGATAGATAGATAGATAGATAGATAGATAGATAGATAGATAGATAGATAGATAGATAGATAGATAGATAGATAGATAGATAGATAGATAGATAGATAGATAGATAGATAGATAGATAGATAGATAGATAGATAGATAGATAGATAGATAGATAGATAGATAGATAGATAGATAGATAGATAGATAGATAGATAGATAGATAGATAGATAGATAGATAGATAGATAGATAGATAGATAGATAGATAGATAGATAGATAGATAGACCCTGCTAAAAATGTACTATGGTTTACTACAGTAAATTTACTATGGTTTACTACAGTAAAACGCAGTGTTTTTGCGGAATATTTACTACGCTTTACCATAGTAAATATATGGTTTACCATAGTATATACTATGGTTTACTACAGTAAATACTACATTTTACTATGGTTTACTACAGTGAATACCACAGTTTACTATGGTGAATATCACAATTTACTATGGTTTACTATAGTAAATACTACGTGTTACTATGGTTTACTACAGTGAATACCACATTTTACTATGGTTTACTATGGTAAATATCACAATTTACTATGGTTTACTATAATAAATACTACGTTTAACTATGATTTACTACAGTGAATACCACATATTACTATGGTTTATAGCACAATTTACTATGGTTTACTATAGTAAATACTACATTTTACTATGGTTTACTACAGTGAATACCATATTTTACTATGGTTTACTATGGTTTATAACACAATTTACTATGGTTTACTATAGTAAATACTACATTTTACTATGGTTTACTACATATTTTACTATGGTTTACTATAGTAAATACTATATTTTACTATGGTTTACTACAGTGAATACCATATTTTACTATGGTTTACTATGGTGAATATCACAAATTACTATGGTTTACTATGGTTTACTACAGTGCATACTGTATTTTACTACGGTTTACTATGGTGAATATCACAATTTACTATGGTTTACTATATAGTAAATACTATGCTTTACTATGGTGTACTACAGTGAATACCACATTTTACTATGCTTTACTACAGTGAATATCATGCATTACCATGGTTTACTACAGCTAGTGAATACCACATTTCATCATAATTTACTATGTTGAATATCACATTATACTATGTTGTACCACAGTGAATATTATGCATAGTGGGTCTTGATCTTCTACACATGCCATATAACTAAAATAATCAAACCATGTGTTTATAATATAATGAAATGCTTTATTAACATGTTAAAAATTTATGAATTACATGGCAGAAATAATATAATTGTGGTTGATTTCTGTCAAGTGGTATTCCATGATGTCCGTATCCATGTAGTTTCATAGATATCACTCCTCAAAGATGTGTCCCACTGCACCTGTGTAATAGAGAAATTTGATTTCTTATGTCTGAAACTCTGGTTATCATTACTTGCCAGCATAATGGGTCAGAGGTATTAACTGGCCTCTAGTCATAAAAGTGGCAGTAATTAGTGGAATCACCCAATTACTGAGGTCCCCCAATTAAGCAGCCCTTAGAGAGGGCAACAATAACTCAGTGCAGATGTCTGTACTGATTCCTTGGCTGTTAGAAAGTCATGATAAGGAAGATAACAGTATACATTTTTGGACATTCAAAGGCACTTCATTGTGAGAAATTGTGAAGAATGATGCCAAAAGTGAACCCTAAATTACATTGTACGTTATTCCACTTAGCATCCAAATGTCAATGTATTATACACTTGCATTATAGTCATTTGATAATTATCAAGCTTACCTTTGTAATGCATCTTTTAAGCATCATGAAAAAAATAATATAATCACGATGAAGTCAATAATTTAAATTACTCATGCGTAAGGTATTATTGAACTTCAATTTAAATTAACATGCTTGCTCAATACACATTTACAACATTCACTAAAATTATATTATAATAAATTAAAATTTACAACACTGAATAACATTTCACTCTATCAATCAATCAATAACATTTCACTCTATTAAATTTCAGTGTTAATTATCCTTATAACGAAAAGTGAGACAAATTACATGATTAACGTGCATCTGTTAATTAGGTTATTATTCTTGAAGATGAAAAAAATGCTCGGAACAATTTAATGCTACTGTAAAACAGTAATGTAATATAAGCTAGGATTCTTACCTTTGTCTCATAAAATGTACAGGTGTAGAGCATGTACATCCATATTTGAAACCAGATCCACAATTTCATATAGTGCTTGTTGCCAATCCACCTGAATATTTGCAACAACATGGCTTCATTCTTGTCCATGTCCAGTACAGCATTGATAAACCAAATGTCCTGAGATGTGCAGCCGACTTGTATACTTGTTACCACAGCACTTCAAAGTCAACATGTCACTAGCACTGCTAAGGGTACTATGCACAGCATGCTTGCTGGACACATGGGGTTGCACTGAGCTACTGTATTCTGTCTCCAAGCTTTCCTGCCAGGCAATAAATGGGAACCAACTGATCTGATAAGGGCTGGCTTGAGTAAGTTGAGTGGCTACTTAGGATTCTGACAGCAGACCCAAGGGACAACTAATAGATAAGGTCTAGGCAAATTCCTAGCTTTTATTTTCACAAACTGTGTGTGTGTGTGTGTGTGTGTGTGTGTGTGTGTGTGTGTGTGTGTGTGTGTGTGTGCGTGTGTGTGCGTGTGTGTGTATATTTATATATATATATATATATATATATATATATATATATATATATATATATATATATACATACATACAAACAATAGACTATTTGTGAATAACATTAATTATATACATCCATATGTATTTATATAATACATGTGTGTAATAGCTCAATATATATATATATATATATATATATATATATATATATATATATATATATGCATATATGTAATTTAAAGGCATTAAACAAAGACAACTTATGCCATAATTAAAAGTAATTATGATTTGTATTATGATTGCAGATGGCACCATCAATGTGATATAGTTTTTTTTTGTATTATGGACAACTGGTGGTTAATATTAACTGTGAACATAACAGTTTAGCGTAGTTTACCATAGTAAACCATAGTAATATGTGGTATTTACTGTAGTAAACCATAGTAAAACATAGTATTTACTATAGTAAACCATACTAAGTTGTGATATTCACTATAGTAAACCATAGTAAAATATGATGGTATTCACTGTAGTAAACCATAGTAAAACATAGTATTTACTATAGTAAACCATAGTAAATTGTGATATTCACCATAGTAAACCATAGTAAAATGTGGTATTCACTGTAGTAAACCATAGTAAAACGTAGTATTTACTTAGTAAACCTAGTAAACCATAGTAAAATATGTGATATTCACCATAGTAAAACCATAGTAAAATGTTTGTATTCCACTGTAGTAAAACATAGTATTTACTGTAGTAAACCATAGTATATACTATGATAAACCATAGTATTTACTATGGTAAAGCGTAGTAAATATTCCGAAAAACACACTGCGTTTTACTGTAGTAAACCATAGTAAATTTACTGTAGTAAACCATAGTAAATTTTTAGCAGGGATGATAAAAATAGAGTAGGCTATGCGAATGTTAATGGCTTACTATGTTTTCTATTAGTTGTCTGGGCTATAAACCATAACAGATCCGTGGTAGATGCATCTGACAGTTTTGCATAAACAATTTAAAATAAGGCCATAAACAAAAACTGCTTATGTCATAATTAATTTACATTTGTGTTATTATGGTTTACTATATGGTTTAATGTTCATTTATCAAAATGTAGTTAAATATACTCATTTATATCAGTGATATCATGGTTTATCATGCAATTACCATGACTTTACCAGTAACCACAGTATATGTAAAAAATTAGTAAACTATGGTTGACTATAGCTTACTATGGATTTACTACAGTTTACTACATCTTCATGTGAATTTACTATGGTAAAAGCATAGTAAAACGTAGTATACTGCAGTTTACTATGAATTACTATGGTTTTACTATAACTTACTATGGTTTACTATGTCCACGTACATATTTACTATGGTGAAAGCATGGTAAAATATAATATACTATGGTTTACTATGATTTACTATGATTTACTATGAATTTAGCATAGTTTACCATAGTAAACTGTAGTACATTTTTAGCAGGGGATAGATAGATAGATAGATAGATAGATAGATAGATAGATAGATAGATAGATAGATAGATAGATAGATAGATAGATAGATAGATAGATAGATAGATAGATAGATAGATAGATAGATAGATAGATAGATAGATAGATAGATAGATAGATAGATAGATAGATATAGATAGATAGATAGATAATGATAGATAGATAGATAGATAGATAGATAGATAGATAGATAGATAGATAGATAGATAGATAGATAGATAGATAGATAGATAGATAGATAGATAGATAGATAGATAGATAGATAGATAGATAGATAGATAGATATAGTGTCGCCTAGCTTACACGCTCCTGGCTGTATATAATGGTCATTATGTTTATCCACCGTCCGTCGACTGTCCGCCCACTCACCCACCGCCAGGCTCCTGCGTTAGCCCAAGTATGGGCTGTTTGGAGGTAATCACCTAAGACCTAAGACCTAAGGCTAAGCCTTTGATGTAGAGGATATCCTACGAAAAGTTACTTTCTGAGCTCATTTTCCCAACTGGCCGCCATAGTCAGGACAGATTATAATCAGACATGGAATGTCAGAAATAGCGAATACATCCATACATGTGCCGCCATCTATTGATTGGGTGGTGAACACATATACACGTACCAAACGACTTTACCAAGTGTACTTTGTGTAATGTATTATTCTTAAAATATTTAAGGCCCATTATTTTCTTTGCAAATAGAGTGATCCGTTGTAAATCATTGGTGACATAAAATGTAAAACAAATTTAACACTCTGATACAATGAAAAAACATGTTAGTAGAATGTATTTGAAAAGTCCGAGAGACGGCGCCACATACTTTCGGATGTGAACTTTCGGCGGAAAGATGTTCCCGGAATAAGCAGACAAATACGTTACTTTTAAACAGTTTTGCTTTATTTTCCACATTTTACTCGTGGCATAATGGGTGCACTACTTTCAAGATGGAGGGTACGTGTTTTTATAAGGATGTTGTTGTAATAACCCGACGCTGACACTAATAACAGTTATACGTGGAACTTGGTGGGCGGTAATACCGTACGTTATGCAGTTATCTGACAGACAGTGACACCTGCTGTTGGTATTGCTATTTGGTAGCATATTCTAGACCCACTACTTCTACACACCGGAAAGCATAATCGCATCTAATAGCTTGGCGACGTTTATGTATTGGCATTGGCTGTGTTTTATATAACATACTAATGAAAGTCACACGTAAACAGTAGGCTCGAATATAAAATTACTTCTTTGGTTTACTTGATATGGAATTTGACATTGACTCATATCACCGCAACGCAATGTGAGGCCTCCTTTCAGTAATCCCTGGAACGATCCACAGAAAAGTGACAGAAGATAATAAAAACAACCATTACCAGGGTATTGAATTACTAATTGCTGTTTAACATCTTGTTACTTGGGCAAGTTCACTCAGCTCATGTTGCCCCGAGTCTTTTGGAAGAAACACTCTGACTGCTCAACCCTTGAGGAGAGGAGATGCAATCTTCAATTATTTTGATTATGTTTAAAATCACCTACAATCAGATTGCTATTACATCCAAAAACATATTAATACCCACACACAGACGCACGCACTCAAATCACCTTTACAAACTAACAGAAAAACATTAGAGCCAGTGTACAGTACAATACAGAAACTTGTTTTCTTTCGAACTACAACCATGTGGAATTTTCTAGAAGCTTCTATTGTAAACCCAAAAGACCCCCAACAAATAAACAAACTACCAGGTACTACCATTACGCCCCACGCAATGTGCACAATAACATTGAGCAAGCAACATCATTGGCACTATATCCACACAACCAGCTGTGAAATGCCAATTGACTCAACAGATGCAGTGCAGTGACTATGACCTGTACAAAAAAATCTTGTGCTGGTTTGATACCAGATTTTTTTCAACAAATATAGATACCAGGATTTTTTTCTATACTCAATACTTAAGTTGTAACTCTAATATCCATATAGGGTACAGTTCCCAGAAGAGGCGCATTATGCAACAGAAGCATACACCCCTTTTCCACCAGGGAAACATCTTTGACATTTTTTATGAATGCATGCTATTCGCTCTAGATAGAATATGCTGCTTTCTTCCCTTTACGGCACACTGTACAGATACTACTTTTAACTCATTCATTCATAGCCCACGTCTCTAGCTACAAAGTGTTGAGATCTTGTATCAATTCTAATTGATATATGTACAATTTTGAAAAAGTAATGATAACTATTGATTTCCATTTAAGTCTTAACATTATCGTATTTCAGGAACATCTCATGATTAACATATAGGTTATGTATTATGTGTAAACGTGGAAAACAGCAACCAATTTGTAAGAAAACCTACCATGATATGTTTAATAATTTATTGCTGGAAAAGACTTGAATACAGTTTCTGTTTTCTTTCAACAGCATCAACCATCTACGGTAGAGGTCTTGGAAAAGATAGATAAGGTATGTATAAATAGCCTTGTGTGCGATATTTAATGACTGTCACTGGTCAGTTTGGTCTACAGAATTATCAGATGATTTGCCAAACTGAACAGTAAAGGGTTGTTCACAGTTATCAACATTTTCTGAAGTGTACAAACCGGGGGGAGTTGGAAGCTTCCGTAAGCTTTTTCCTGAAAATTACCATGAATTTTTACCAACACTCATATGGTTGTGTGAAGTCACTTGGGAGAGAGCGAGGGGCGAGAGAGTGCTGCCACCTCATGGGCCATGGCACCAGGGTAACCTAGGTTAGTGCTGGTGCTTGTCACAACTAAATGCTAGCCAAATTGCATGACCATAATTTCTTGAACGAGTACGTGATTGACCTACTTTCTATTATTGATATGACCTACTTTCTATTATTGATATGACCTACTTGCTGTTATTGATATGACCTACTTGCTGTTATTAGTACATGTATGTCTTAGTCACAACAATCGGCATTTTTAGTGTACTCTCTGGGGAGTGTGGGGGTCAAGAAAAATTGTACTCTTCCTCCCGAGTCTTAGTATGCTTCCGAAAATAACTAAATATTGACTGTTAGGAATATCCTAACATAAGACAGTCACAGTATTCAGTTACTAGCAGGGAAAATATTGGCATAAAGTTGTGTTAGTGGACATTCACACACTCTTAAGTGGTGAGAAACACTCTTCTGTGCCAAATAGTAGAATAATCCCAAATAACCATGTTGGGTGGCAAATTAGTCAAATTCAATAAACATAGTGCCAAATTATATGAATGTGTGGCAAATAGAAACAAAACCTTGAACTTTGTCTTTAGTGTGCTGCGGTTATATTTGCAGTCAGTGTAGGTGACAGTAGCATGGTTTTAACTAATAAAATACCACGCAGAGCTACTGAGCACTACGGCTTCCAACCAATTTACATAATCAGTAATCTAATGGTGTGACACTTTGAGATCAAAATGTATGATTTCTGTAAGCACAACTGTTGTTATGGATGATGCAAAATTAGCCATTAGAGGGAGCCACTTGACACCCAGTGAGCAGTGAATCGCTCTTTGGAGTGTGAGAGACAACAATTGCTGTCCTAAAAATTGTATTCTACCGGTAAAATCTGTAAATTTGATAAATGTTTCATTAAAAGAATAACTGTACCGGGTCTTAGGCTCCTAAGACTGATAGTCCTGAGTAAGAGACCTGATTAAAATTGGTGTACACAATGGCACGTTTAGAGAATAATATTATATCTACCACATCTACACTTCACATTGCAACATTTGACATACGATATAGACGCTGTATAAAGAAATTATCATATTACATTGTCAACTTACACTTCAAATTGTTTATGCTTGCAGTTATCTTGTCAGAATCAGTTATTCTCTTTTCATCTTCGTAGTTATATTTCTCTTGTATGTAAAAAGTGATAGTATTACGTTTATAACGTTTATTACTGTCAGTTACAGAATTGTGTACTCTTTTTATGCCGATTATGTCATGTGAAGAATTGGTCTGCCTTACTACTGCGTGCCCTGTGTTATGGCTCACATGGTATAATTTGGTATTACCATTTGTTCTAGGATATTGCATCGTTGGAACGAGAGCATCGCGGGAACTTGGAGAGGCAGAAACGCATGATTGGCTCCCTGGTCCTCTACTCTGTCTTCTTCTACATCATCGCAGCCGTCACCTTCTACTTGTACTACCGACCACACGAGTGGCGGGATCAGCTCATATACATCACCCCTCTACTCATCTTCCCTCTTTTGTATGTATTATTTCCAGGTTATAATTGTCTTCACTCCCCAAGGCGGAAGCATGCAAATAATTGAACACAGTTGTCAGACTTTTTTTTGAAGTTATTGGCGATGTTATTTGTTCAGATAAAATTCAAAAAATATTTCTGTTAGTTACTGAGATGTGCCAAGGAAATTAATATAAAATTACAGCATTGTAAAAGATAAAATGTTTCACGGAAACACCCGTTTGGATCATGGTGTTAGTATATAGAAAATTATTTGAACATCCACAACAATTTGAACAATAAATGTTAGTAACCTTACAATTACTGTGTGGGAGTTAGCCACAATGACTAATGTCAACTCGTCGTGTGTTCTGTTGCAGGGTCTGGGTGGTGAAAGTCTTGCTGCACTGGTATTTTGTTAAACGCATCACCAAGAATGGTACGTTCACCTCAGAAGAGTATGATCACGTGTGAAATGTCATCAACATGTGTGAAATGTCATCAACATGTGTGAAATGTCATCAACATGTGTGAAATGTCATCAACATGTGTGAAATGTCATCAACAAGGCAATTATCAAATGACTAGTGTGAATAAGTTTTCTACGAATAACATATAATTTCTTTCAGATCACTCCTATGAAGTACTAATGAATTTATGTCAACATTTTGAATTTGGATATCATTGTTAGTCTGCATAAGGAACAGAATAGTAAAAAATTGAAGTACAGTAATCTTTATACTTTACAGGTTTTATTTTAAGTTAAATACAGATTACATAGCGCAACTGTATAAAGTACTGTCACTTGTGCATAAGTTGTAGTCCCGTAGAATCTCATCAGCAATGTTTCCTAAGAATTTGGCAAGTGGCAACAGTAGATTTATTTACACAATACAGTTGATGTTTTTGTGATGATAAAATGTACGTATGCTATTTATATTCCTCTTGACAGAGTTGGCCTTAGAAGAATTAAAGGAAACAAAAGAATCCATTGTAAGTTCTCTCTCTCTCTCTCTCTCTCTCTCTCTCTCTCTCTCTCTCTCTCTCTCTCTCTCTCTCTCTCTCTCTCTCTCTCTCTCTCTCTCTCTCTCTCTCTCTCTCTCTCTCTCTCTCTCTCTCTCTCTCTCTCTCTCTCTCTCTCTCTCTCTCCTCTCTCTCTCTCTCTCTCTCTCTCTCCTCTCTCTCTTCCTCTCTCTCTCTCTCTCTCTCTCTCTCTCTTCTCTCTCTCTCTCTATCTCTCTCTCTCTCCCTCTTCTCCCTCTCTTCTCTCTCTCTCCTCTCTCTCTCTCTCTCTCTCTCTCTCTCTCTCTCTCTCTCTCTCTCTCTCTCTCTCTCTCTCTCTCTCTGTTTCCAGTTGTTCTTAAAGAAACTGCTACTAGTTTGATAATAATTGGTGACAGACTTCATGCTTTGTCTAGATGAATGCTGGTGTACAATTTACAATAATAAATATTTATTACTGCTATCTATTATAACTTTTGATGACAAAATTCAAATGTATTGTTATTGCAGTGCAATCATTACTAACTACTACCAACATAATTACCAATCAACCACAACAAATTGATTGGAGTAAAGTCTGCCTTACATAATACAGATTATTTGGCAAGTATCACAGTGCCTTCTGTTCTGTGTGACATGTATGTGATCACACATGTTTGGTTTCAGCTGGAAAATGTGAAAGAGACAGAGACCTATAAGAAAGCCAAGGAGATTCTAGAGAGGTTTGCGCCAGAAAAGACCCAAACTTTGGAGGTAACATTGTAAAATTGTACAGCCAAGGTGATTCAGTTAGCTGCAGTTATGCTGTTAGTTTCTATTGATGCTCCTGCTAATTAGTTTTCCAGTTATAAAACTTTCTGTAGCAATCTACCTGCCGGAACATAGACTATGGTTATTTCCATATATCTCCATCAATTAAAAATGTGTTTTAACAGCATAAAGGATACGTTTTAGCAGCGCAGCATATCATTAGCCATAGTTTACAAACGGTAGCTCTATTGGGGATTACAATAAAGTAAAGTTAAATGTACACAAACATTTATCTACGTCATATATCAATTGTTTAGATTAAGCAATATTTTATATTTCACCCATGGTTTGCATAGGAACATAATTTCGTTTTAAAGCAGGGTCTATGCACATTTCTCTTTCAGCCAAATATGTATAAATAATCATGTTCTTTTGCAGACACCGACCACAGCAAGAATGTCTCCCCCGCGTCAAGAACAAGGTTTGTGTAAAACTATTTTAGTCCATAACGGAATGCTCTTTTACTAAATTTTAATTGTAATGAGATATCATAGAGCCACAGCTATTTGATGGTTTTTTAGTACCATGATTATTTATGGGTGTTAAAATAACTTTTTTTGTTGTGGGCGAAACAACGGAAAATATCGCATATTTATATTCTCAGCCATTAACGTTTAGACATATGGTGAATCAAGGTTACATCAACTTGTAGTTCCTGTAATTTATGGCAGATCTAGTTAGCTAAGAGCCATCGAATGTTTTGGCACAGAGCATTGGACTGAGTCAAGTCAACCCAGGTTTAAATGGTGTTTCTGCTGTTTCGAACCTTGAGCAAGTCTGTTCACTCAGCATTGCTCGGATTCGTTTACAGTATGGAAAACTACCTGGTCATAGACGGACGGTGTCTGATTGAACATGTCTGCCAGGTTTCATAAGCCCCGTAATTTTACGAGCAACTATGTGGTCTACTGGTCGCAGCTAACAGCGACTATTCAGTGTAGCTGACAGCCAGTTTGATGAGACCAGTTTAGCATTCGCATAAACAAATCAACTTAGAATTGACCTAATTAGATCACGGTGGGGAATTCCTATATCTGTGGTGTCTGTTGACACCCTTTTTCACTTTAGCTGCCGCCTTTGCTGTTCGTATAGCAAATGACAAGATATGATGAATGTAAAGGATATCCAGTGTAAACATTAAAAATTAGAAGTTGAGAGTGGATGTGTCGGGAGCATCAATGAACTTGTGCAGCATCACGTAAACATTTCAACTAGTGTAAAGTTACGCCTACTAAATACAAGGCGCAACCTAAGTGCAACTATGCCTGTCTATGGAGCAGACTCGTGAAACGCAACTAGCGTAACATTACAAAGTTTTTGGCTTTCAACGAGTTATCGCCCGCTATGACGTCGTAAGCAGCCTCTATGAAACCGGCACCAGGGAGTAAAGTCACTAATGTGTAATGTGGTTTAATAATAATAATAGTAATATTTGTAAAGCGCAATATTCACTATGCTAAAAGAGCTGTACAATAAAAACAAATCAAGCTAATCAATGAATGTTATAAAAACTGTCAAAGAAACATTCAGTTAATTAGACACTATCAAATAGATAGAATAATTAGATAAAATAAAAATGTAGTAGTAGTTATTACTCTAGTTACATGCATGCCACATACTACATGCATGAATACATAAATAAATCAATATTACGTAATGCATACAGCCATGTACAAATGTCAGCAATAATGTGCTTTGAACATGTGCCTTTCTGAATGCCGACAATATTCCACAGCACTTGATTTTGTACTCGATTCGGTATTTGACTGGAAGTTAGTGTAAGTCTTTCAGAACTGGCATTACGTGGTCACAGTGTGGTGTGAAAATTAGCCGTTCTGAGAACAGGATACAGTTCTCTTTGAGAACTTGCCTTTACCTTTTACTTTTCAGAGTTACGACAGAGGGTGTTACCCCCCCAGCCGGGTGTCACCCCGCAGCCCCAGATGGCAAGTCCAAGGATGCCGACTCCAGTACTAGGTGGCGCTCCAGTGCCCATGTCACCACCAAGACAGATGGCGCCACCAGATCGCACGTCTACGCCTCGTCCTTCTGTTCCCGGACCACAGCCAGTTTTTCAAAGTGCGTGATAAAATGTCCTCAATTATTATGACCTATCTGTGTCTGTGAAGAATGTGCAATATTGAATACAAAATAATAATGGGCAAAGTAGACATGTAATTCTGTAGACCAGAGACAAAGTAGATTTAGGCCTGCGTAATTTACGATTCGTTAACAACAATAGGCATCAGAGATAACTAGCTAAATATTTACGTACTGGAATCAATGCATATTATTTTGTAAATATAAAATAAAGCAGTTAACACATAATAAAATAGCAAATTTCAGCACAATAAAAATCACATATCCTCCGGTAACATATTTGTGGCATAGACGCATCTTGGTTGGCCTTGCGTTGAGGCTCTATTTGATACGTCTCTCAGACAATCTTTATTTTAATATCTTTAGATTAATACTGTTAAAAGCCAAAATTTTACCAAGCCCATTGACATGCATTTTTTGGGGCATCTGGGTAAATTTGAACCTTCACACACATATATATATATATATATATATATATATATATATATATATAGTACATGAGCAAGCTACAACTGTCCTGCTGTCCTACAGGGCTGCCCCCCGGCCCTCCCCTGCCCTGCCCGGTTCTGCCACGGGACCGGACTGCCGTTGAGATGCTGGTGGAGTACTTGGTCGGGGATGGACCTCGCAACCGCTACGCCCTCGTGTGTCGACAGTGTCACTCACACAACGGCATGGCGCTTAAGGAGGAGTTCGAATATCTCGGTATGTCATAGTAGTAGTTGTAGTAGTTGTAGTAGTTGTACGCTAGTAGTAGTAGTTGTTATAGTAGTAATAGTAGTAGTTGTATTCATAATAATAGTAGTAGTTGCAGATATAGTAGTCATAGTGGTAGTAGTAGTAGTAGTTGTAAATAAAGTTAAAGTTATTATTAGTAGTTGTAATAATAATAATAGTAGTTACAGTGGTAGTAGTAGTAATAATAATTGTAGTAGTAATAATAGTTGTAATAATGAATGGGTAGACAGATGGGTGGATGGCCAGACTAACAGTCTGTCCATCCGACTGTCGGCCGGATGGACAGACGGACGAAAGTGTAGTTGGTTACTTGGTATAGTGTTTTTTAAATAGCAACACTAGTATCGGTATATCAAGTAACTAGGGAGATTCTCAAGAAGCCCCATGGGGTTTGTAATGAGAAACATCCATAAGTAGTTGTGGTAGTTGTAATAATAGCAGTAATAATAATAGTTGTAGTAGTTGTAGACTTGTAGTACCCTAGGGGTAGCTGTTGTAATACAAGTAGTTGTTGTGGTGATAGTAATAATAGTAGTGGTGGTAGTAGTAGTAGTTGAATCAATAGTAGTAGAAGATGCAGTGTTATCATTAACAATAGTAATAGTAGTAATAGTAGTTGCAGTAGTAGTTATAGTAGTAATAGCAGTAGTATTAGAATACAGTTAGTAATCAGTGTACAAAGTGTTATCATTCTAACAACGTTTAGATACATAGTGTACTGGTTTTTCAACAGAAAAAAATTTTTTAATGATGACACTACACTGCATTGTGTAATTTTGTTTCATATCCGTGGGCAAAAAATTTGTCAATAATGATCTGGTCCCCGTACAAAACGTACACATAGAGATTCACGTACCTCGTAATAATAGAGAGTTGACAAATATATCGGCAGCTAATACTTGGAAACAGTAGTTAATTGGCTAGTAATATTCTATGGATACAATGCCTCAGATTAACACAGAGCAGGTTGTACTTGGAAACAGATCCAGCGACATGGACGTGACTGTGCAAGTGTGAGATCTTCTCAATGGAAGTTCAACAATACTTTCACACTTGTAGTATTTCAGGTCTAAAGTTAGACACCTTTTCTGTTCATATGTAATTTGTTCTTGGCGACATTTTTGGGTCAAATGAAAATAATCAAGCACTAAGTTGTGGAATTCTCATAAGCCGCCCTCTCAGTTGGGTACTGAGGTGTTATTGACACCCAAAAGACAGCAGACACAGTTGCATGGATGGGTTCGATGTCAGAAGCATACTAAACACAGCTGTTGGAGTGCGTGCGTGCATGCTTGCGTGCATGTGTGTGTCACTGATGTCATTTCTGTGGAAAGTTAGCCAATGGAAAACGTCACCATGAACACATGATAATGACACACATTTCGATAGACCAGGGAATCCACTTTGGCAATGGGCTACATCTACCAGGGAAAGATCTACATAAAAGAAAAGTTAACACAAAAACACCATGATCACAGCTGTTGGCATGGTCTTGTGGGTGCTTCCATACCTACCATCTTATGTAACAAGTACAGCTGAGGCGTCGCATAAATAGGACATCACACCAACGAGCAGAGAATAAGGACACCACCCTAGCATGATGTCATCACCAAGTAGGACTAACAGCAGAGAGAGAAGGGAGAGGGAGAGGGAGAGAGGGAGAGAGAGAAGAGAGAGAAAGATATGTCAGCAGCATGATGACACCATTGGTCATTCAATGCCACTTTAAAGACACCTTTTTCATGATCACAATGGCCTTTTAACATGCTATTTCCTTTACTTCATTTACTGGTCAATAGGTGGCACCACAAATCCTTGTGAACCACACCCCAGACCCTGGGGTATGGACATCAGCTAGTTTGAAAAAAATTGAACCAAACAACCTATAAAAGATGAGTGTGGTGTGGTGTGGTGTGGTGTGGTGTGGTGTGGTGTGGTGTGGTGTGGTGTGGTGTGGTGTGGTGTGGTGTGGTGTGGTGTGGTGTGGTGTGGTAAAAAAATGTTATACGATACGAATATGATCCTGGAAGGCAACCAGCCAATAACAATCTGGTCAAAGTGTGAAATGTGTTTGTTTTAGCTTCCTTTGCAGATAATAACACATTGCCAATGATTTGTTGATATAGTGTAGTTTATATCAGTTTATCGTATTATTTTTTGCAGAAATGATGTGTAATTAATATTTTATTACACTGTATAATCATTACTGGGAAGAAATGAAAATAGGTCTAAATTGCGATTTTACTGTTTGCTACTCATATAGTCATATAAGGTGCGGTTCGGTTTGTTAATTTACATTCACATTTGGTTGTTGTAGCGTTTCGCTGCTGCTACTGCTACACTGTAAATCCAGCAAGGAAGCAGCGGCCTCGTGCACCACAGTTGAACCTAGGGACACCCCATCGCAGGCCGGAGACTGACGCACATAGAGGTCTGTATCACGGTCGTCTGATGGCCATTTGTGCTGCATTTCACAAAATTGTGACACTAATAATAATAACCTCGTTTACACATTAAATCAAAAATAAAACTTTGGTCGGCAGTGTTTGACTGATGATAAATTAATGTATTAAAGAATAAACATAGTAATCATAACACAATGCGCCAGAATACCTAAGATTGTGTCGCTCTTACTGGGTTTGTATGAAATAAAGTACCACTGATTGTTAAATAGCTCAATTAACATACATGAGGAGTTGCATTAAAGTAACAGTTAATATAATAATTTTTAAGGGATAATAGCCATAAAATATCGATTCGAAGATTATTCAAATAATTCATTATTTATTACCATATTGAAATTAATAATATAATTATATTAATACATTAGTAATTGTCACATTTAGGACGCATAGTATGTCTTGTGATGATGATATTCATGCATGATATAGGTGAACTAAATGCATCTGTACATTGGGCCAGCAGTACGATTAGAATAACACAGATTTCTGTCAAGCTTGTAAATAAATTAACATTGATGCAGAATTCCACTTTGTGTCGTATTAAATAAAAAGGTGTTACTCAGAAAGGTCCACTTTGTGCCAATTGTAGCTGTAACAATAACAAGATTGCCACACAGAATTAATACCAGATGACAAGTGTTTAAAGAAGTCTTTGGTATATTTAGAATGGAACATATGTTAGCGTGTGTGTAGAATGTTTCATTTAAAATGTTCTGTCCACCTTGCTTTATTGCTATTTATTTTGTTAATACATATATTGTTCCTTGTCTCGATTATTTTCCATTTGAACATGTAGTGCATCGTTAGTTCTATTGAACATGTCCTCTTCAACGAAACTCTTCAGAGTAGAAAAGTGTATATATCTTCTGGTTGATTCATATCACCTAATTACCACATACTTGTATCTACGTGACGTTTAAATGATTATACTATTAGATGTCACAAAATGTATATGTGCTCAACACTGGTAATTTGATTAATATATATATATATATATATATATATATATATATATATATATATATATATATATATATATATATGGCTTTATTGCTTCTACCCCTATCCTCTTCTGTGTCAACTGCGGAGAGGCTTTTCAGCTCGGATTGGACTAATATCTCACCGACGAGCAAAGCACACTGATGGCATTATCGGGCAACGGACAGCAAGAGAGATAACTATATATATATATATATATATATATATATATATATATATATATATATATATATATATATATATATATATATATATATATTACTTTGTTCTCATAATATGGTTGCATTTATAGGCCTGTATGCTATTTTATTGAGTAAATTTCGATCGGTACGCCAAGATTTAACGCAGTTATCGTACGTTTTACGTCTAAGCGTACCCCAATTGCTCTATTTACGCAATCAGCAGGTAACTACGGACGCGGCACCGAGTGTGAGACGATCCTCGCATCACTCATTTTATCCGCTGACGATATTGAGTAATGCTCTCATCTCTATCCAGTCACTTCCGGGCGCGAATTAAATGGCAGAGTGGAACCTTTGTCGCTCTCAAGATCTGCTTCCTATCATTGGCCAACTGGCGTCCAACAGGACTGTGTGGGGCAAATAGTGCACTTGTGCATCTCTGTTTGCCGTCGCATTAGTCCTTAATTTGCCCGTTAGCACCACGCCGCCGTGAGCAGTTTATCGATTCCTTCAAATGAGCCTCATTGGATCCGTCGCCTGTTGCCTCTGGCTGCTGCCGCAAGAGCAGGCGTTAAAGGGATTCTTTGAGATTTTAAAACTCTTTGTAATGCACACAATTTGTAATTATTCATGTTAACGTAATTGTTTCGTGTAGTTCTATGCCTTCATTTCATTGCAAGTGTGTGTTATTAATCACTTGTAAACCTGATGACATACCGAGAAAAAATTACCGCGCGCTAGCAGTTTCTAGTTGGGTACATACTTGTAGTGTCTGGTTCAGTTGGCCAGACTTCGGTTGTATCCGACAAGTTCACCGTGTTTGAAGTCAACAGTTACTGCGTGGTTTTCTGTGCGCCTGCGTGAATATTCGTCACAATCGCGCTACGTAATTAATCACCCACCCAAACTCAGTGATTTGCTTAAACACAGTTATGTAGCGGTTTGTTGCGGAAGACTTGGTGGTAGCAGAGACTGTTCTTATGGGAAATGATTATGTTTTTATACCGTACATGTCGATTGTATACACGCTTGCAGAATCCCGTTAATTGAAAACGTGTAGATATGACGTTGCAATCCCGCACGACCAGATTAAATTGGGACATTTCTCAATGTCACCTGTCCAAACTGTTCTCTTTTATTTTCCAAGTTCTTAGCATTGACAGAACTATGTGTTCCCTAATAAAAGTGTGTAAACACCAGTAACGGCCGCCAACAACTTTGGCTTAAACAAAAACAGACCACAACATACTGTAGTTTCTTGACCGTGTTTCTGCTTCTGCTGTCCACAGAAACACCGAGTTCGTCTAACCGTGACGTCGACTCCGACGTCACTTCGACGGAACAATCGCCAGCGGACGTCAACGTCACGACGTCGCCGACGAACCAAGCGACGGAATCGGGCGTCGTCCGGCGGAAGACATCACCCCTCACAGACGATAACGACGACGACACACAGACGGAAGTCGCAGTCGATGACGTCACACGGCCCGCCAATGAGAAGAAGACAGACTGAAGGAATTTATAGACATGCTTGATATGATACGATCAAAGTGCTTTGGCGTAGATTGTCTGCTGTGTAAGTTGCAGCCCTCCGAGGTGATATCACAGCATGGCGAGTGAGTGAGCGTGGGTGGTGATTGATGGGACCGATCGCTGTGATTACGTTGTGCCTCTAGTAGGTTGTCCGACAATTATGTGCCACTGATGCGAATCGCGGCCGCTCTGTCGCGAAGGCCGTAGCGATTCAATGACGTTATACCGAGCGCGTGTTCTGTGTTCGCTAGTTCAGCCGTCCAGCTTCTGCGTTTGTGAAGAATATCGTTTTATTGCAGTGTAAGTGTTGTCCGTTTTGTGGAGTTTCATTTCGCCGTAGGTCTTTCCGGTTGTCAGTAGCAAAGTACTGTTAATTGTAACGTAAGGTTTGCCGCGTTCACGATTGACAGTTCGTGTCCATGACATGTGTGATATTCATTTAAAAAGAAGTCGGATCTGAATGCAAGGCGTTTCTGCTGAAAAAACGATCTGTTGACTGCTGATTTTTTCATCAGAATCCGTTTCGGGTCACAAAGAATCCCTTTAATACATCGTTTAGTGGGTTTGTTATTTGAAGTGATCACAGTAAGGGATACACGATTGAACTGGGTCACAAAGAATCCCTTTAATACATCGTTTAGTGGGTTTGTTATTTGAAGTGATCACAGTAAGGGATACACGATTGAACTGGGCCAGAGAACCATTTCACTAACGTTATTAAGCGGTCTTAATCCCAAATGTGTACCTTAAAATATAGTTTTTTTTCTTACCTGCTAACTTGAATACATGAAAACTGTCAACAGCATGACGCGCCAACGGGGTCGTTGTCACTGGTGTCGTTGTCACTGGTGTCGCGTGGAAATAGTGTCCTCAGTAATACGGCAATTGATATTTGCGTTTTGAAAGAAAAAACTAAGTAACTTAAAAACGGATTTTATTTAATGATGAATTTTCCTTAATAGCTCGTTATCTTATGGAAACAGACCCTATATACAAGTATGCATTTGAGACGGTTTCGTATAAGCTACGTTATTCATGACACTGTTGGTTTCTTGAATTTTCCGAATCCCCTATTGGCGTAGATTAATGTGTCGTGTTTCCAGAGAGTGTAGGTGGCATTAACGCATGTGTCCTCCACCCGTGGTTGCGTGAATAGTTCAACACAAACGTCGTTGTCACAGAGCTCAGTGTAAGTCCATGCGGTCTTCAGGGTTGGTGCCGAAGTACTCGTAACATGTACCCATTGGAACTCGTGCACCGATGTTTTACGAAGCACTCGTTGCTCGTACTTTTACTCGTGTGTAATATCAAAGTATTCATACTCGTAAAATGTGAGTGTTTGCTAGTACGTTGGGAGTACTTTGCTTGCATTTTTTCATTTCATCATATAATATGATCTTCAGTAAAAATGTCTCTTATTTTGTAATTACGATGTCCCCGTTGTGCTGCGTTGTCGCGAATACAGTTTACTGACTGCTTCAGACCATCCCAGATAAATGACTTACACTGGTACACGAACGTCAAAACTACTTGTACGAGTACTTTCAAACTGTCTGAGATTAAGTACTCGTTACTAGTACTCATACACATCATGGTACTCACACTCGCTTCTGGAGTACTTTAGTCGAGTACTTGCTCCAGCTCTGCCTGTCCTAGGACTTGTGTCGTGATTAGCGTGGTTATTGTTTGCGTTATTTAACGTAGGTGACTGAACACCTTTGTGAATAGGTCTGTCGATGATGGTGTCATGTCTGGTACCAAATACGTATGACTGCTAATTGTGTCTTGCCTTGTCCGTCCACCACATCTTGCGATTGAAACCTTTGTTTTGTGGACCACGTGGGGCGTGACGTCATTTCTCCTGATGCCGCCAGAAGTAGTGGGACCACGTGACAAGACTGTGTAAATTGATAGTGGGAACAAGAGAATGTTACGTGACTATTCACGTCATAAAGTGTTTGCTGTAATCTAAACGTGTTCACTTGGTGATTTCGTATGAAACATAACATGAAAAATGTTATCGATATTTCACAAGCAGGGATTCTGGATTTTCCCGCCCGTTTCAATTAATCATGGCCCAAACAATTTCAATCTGACTAGTGTTCAATACACAAAGGTAATTTATGCGTTCAAGTCAGTGTGTGTGTGTGTGGTGTGTGTGTGTGTGGTGTGTGTGTGTGGTGTGTGTGTGTGTGTCGTGCATGTGTGCATGTTTGTGTTTATACGTAATAGATGGATCGATGGATTGATAGATAGTAACTAGCTTTTGTGAGGTCATTCCACAAACTGTTACGTAGTTTCAAACAAAATCAGGTAACAATTAAACGAAAACGCTCTCAAAACTGCTCCATCCCTTGTAAGCTCTTACGTACTGTACTGTACACAGGCCAGCGTGATTTCCTTGTGTTTCCCTCAACTGTCAAACAAGCCGATTGGTGCTGGGCTAAATGAGTCGAGAGAGTCGAGATCGAAATCACGTCTCCTGCTGCGGTGACGCTGAGCATGGCGACACATTGTCGAGACCCTTTCTCCGGGGAGACACACTTATGAATTACAATCTACAATTCCGATCGACTCGCATTTCAGGCAGGAGTGTAGCACGCTGAAACGTCGCTCGTCCGTAAACCCTGGTCGTCGATCGATACCGTGTTACTGTTTGTATTTCGCACCTTCGTTTGTGAGGAGGCCGTGCGTGGCGAATAGAACAACAATCGACGTCGCTATTTACTAGGTGGCGGATGAACGCTTGCACTGATACTGAAGGTCTTTGTCACGTGACAGGCAGGATGACGTCACGGGACATCCGCCAACCGGAACTCGTCGTTGTTGTTGTTGTGCGCTAAGCTATTCAAGTAAGCGGGATACACAGGGAGAAATGGTTGACTCTCGATAAGCGAAACGCTTCCTTGTCCATCTGTTATCTAGAGTTAACTCTCTGGGTGGAAATGTTAATCGGTAAACAACTCGCCGAATGCCAACATAATTTCTATAAACAGTTATCGTTTGTCAACATATGTTTGACATAGACACGTAAGGTAATCATCACCTGCAATGTCGCGGTGCAATCTAAATTATGGAAAGGCGATCTTTTTCTCGCAAAATATGTAGATCTGTACGTTTTAAACACGCACGCCGGTACATTCGTCATAAATGCTGAATGGATTTTTTAAATAATATTATTTTGAAATTTCAGTCCGTTCTGCACTCATTATGAATTAAAGTGTTAAGCTCGCAAGTAGCGTGTTGCTTCACTTGTTTGTCGATCCTCACCAAGTTGAGGAGCCGAGTTCTGTGGCGTGCCGCGGTCGTCGCCGAAGTAGGCACCGTCTTTTGTAGGTTATCCATTACCATATCACGTGACCGGATATGATTCGACGTTTTTAAATATAAGCCCCGTTTTTAAATATAATGAACGACTACAACGGGATGTTTGAAAACAACTCAGCCATAGGATTATTGGATCACATTGCTATGCAAAAATGACGTAAATGAATTCTGAGCCTGTCCCTTTGAGAGAGGCTACTATGCGTGCGTACGAGCGTGTGTGCGTGCGTGCCTGCGTGCGTATGTGTGTGATGTAGGCCTACAGCGATGCGTCAGAGAAGGCGTTAAAACAGAGGCATGGTTGGTGACAGCCGCCAACAACACTCGACATTTTTCGGCTGACAAATTAACAGTGTCACACCTCGTGGTACAACGCGCAGAAATGTTGTCAGGATAAAACCGGTTTCTCTGCTCGTCTCATCTCATATAAATCGGTTTGTATCTTAGTGAATGTGTGCATTTACTGAAAACAATGTAGCAGTTTGTTGATCTCTGTGAATACGGCCGCAAGTCATTCTCATTTCCGGGCCGTTTTGAGCGATACTTAAAGGGATACTCCAGTCAGTGAGAGGTTCACAACATTTACTGACATATGTATAATATATTGTAATATAAGTAATTATGCATAACAATCGTTAATAAACAATTATTTATATTATAATTACACCCAAAACATTCTATCTTGGATTCATGGGCGCTGCCATCTTGAGACACAGAACCAGTGACGTAACCCGCTTACGTCACTGGCGCATACACTTCGAACATCCTACGTCTGTCCAGTGGTATTTGATGTATCCAGTACGTCGTAGTTTGCTTACGTCACTATCACAATTATGCGCGAGGCCTCGCTAAATTTTCCCTTACCAACAATGCACCGGTGACGTAAACGATTTGGCTTACGTCACTGGTTCTGCCTCTCAAAATGGCAGCGCCCTGATTCCCAGATAGCATGTCTTTGGTACAATTGTAGTGTAAATAATTGTTTGCTAAAGATCTCTGTGCACAATTACTATGCACAACCGGTATAGTATACGTATGTAAGTAAATACTGTGAACTTCTCACTGACTGGAGTATCCCTTTAACGAGACCAAACACAACCTGCAGAGTTGTCTGTAAGAGTGTTCAAGGTCAAACATTACTGCAATACACTGCACGCAAACAATTTGAAAATATTAACTTATCTGCAACATATTTTCCACCTTCTATATGAGTTTTCATAATACGTACAACGGAGGGTCCTGCGGTGACAGGTACGCTTGTAGTGGATACATCTGGAAATTAATTTGCATTTTGTTGAGACCATCCCATATATTTTAGATGTGATCGTGAGTTGTAAAATGCATATCCCTTTTAAGGACAATAAAGTGAAGTGAAGTGAAGTGAAGTACGCGAGAGAACACACAGCTCATTCGGGTAGTTGGGGATCGGATCATGAACATAAATGTCAAAATAACATTTATAAACGTGACGTGGCGGCAGATGATACTTGCGTGCCTGTTGTTCTCTTTTGGTTCTGTTCTTGTGAATCTAGTCTACTAGATTTCCTAACCGGACGCCCCAGCTCGGGAGTAGACTACTCCTGTGGCACGAACACGCGCCCGCTAAGTCCGTGTCAGATGTAGGAATCGCTCCCCAAACGATTCGTGCTAGTAATACATACGATTAATATTTTATTTGTTAGAAGATGCAGGCTATTTTCCAGTGCGCAAATACACTGGAATGCCATGCCCACTTCCGGCATGGGATCACACTGGCACAACATTTGCTGTCATGCATGGCGTGAGCCAATCGTCATTAACACTAGGAACTCTCGCATTTTCTTCAACATTAGACGCCGTGTGAGTTCT
>JAODUO010001083.1:52500-70000 GCA_025642075.2 Ridgeia piscesae | reverse complement strand
GTATTTCCGTGTTCCTCGCAGTGTCTATTTATAACGCACATAATATCAGATAAAGCATTCGTTCTTTTTACAACGATAATTTCGTATTATTCGAGTAGCGACGTGCTAACTTTGGCAGTGCCGATGCGAATCACAGCATCATTGGCATTTACTACAATAAAAAACACAAACTGACTTGCCAATCGGTATGAAGTTAACGTATCTAACTGAATTCAATTTCCAGCGGAGAAAAACACAGCCTCTAAGCAAGATCGGGGTGACAATTTGGTTTTTATCCAACCCGATTGAATTTGCACCATCAATTTCAGCCAATTGGATTTCGTTACCTACATTGGATTACAAATTAAAGGTAAATGCATTTGAGTTTAGTTGTCTACGAGGCGCAGTTCATGATTGAAAGATCGTGCAAAGTTTACGCAATATACCTCGTTAGCTGGCGTCTACGATTTCCTGTCTTAGAGTACAAGGTCTTCCTAATGTCACACCATCTTACATTAATTTCCTGCTTTCCAAATCTAGTCTGTAACACTACTTACGTTATAAATTATTGTTGAGTTGTGGGACCACGATATATTGCTCTATAGCAACTATTGTTGTATATAGGTTTAATAAGTAACAAACATTTTCCCACTTACAATTTTATCAGATGTACTATTATTCAAAACGTCACCAACTAGTACAAGTCTACTTCCAATCATAAACCTCTGCTGTGTTGACGCCATTCACAGAGGTCAATCACTTTAGCGACACTGACACCGTCACGGCTTTGTGTCATTGTGCGGAATCAACATTTCGAGCCTGCAGCGACCCAACGAATCACGTGGTCAGAGCCAGCGTCGTTTCCGCCGAAGTAGTCATACGCAGACGCGACTTGACAATAACACTCCATTCGCTGGCTCCTTCGCAGTGGTTCGTATTAGGAAAGAACTAAACTACAGATGTTACATATCATTGTTCAGCTTTTTTATGTGGTGTTGGTGTCGTGACGTGACGTGACGTGACGTGACGTGACGTGACGTGACGTGACGTGACGTGACGTGACGTGACGTGACGTGACGTGACGTGACGTGACGTATGTCAGATGAGGTCGGTCAGGTGGTTTCTTGGAATGTGTGTCATGTGTGTGTGTGTGTGTGTGTGTGTGTGTGTGTGTGTGTGTGTGTGTGTGTGTGTGTGTGTGTGTGTGTGTGTGTGTGTGTGTGTGTGTGTGTGTGTGTTGTGCGTGTGCGTGTGCGTGTGTCGTGTGTGTGTGTGTGTGTGTGTGTGTGTGTGTGTGTGTGTGTGCGTGCGTATGTGTGTGTGTGTGTGTGTGGTGCGTGCGTGCGTGCGTGCGAGCAAGCGAGGTGTCTGTCTGCCTGCGTACGCGCGCGTGCGTATATGTGACGTGCATATATGAATGCATGAGCGTATGTAACGTGTATCTGCGTGGGTGCGTGCGTGCGTGCGTGTGTGCGTGTGTGCGTGCGTATTATACAAGTAATGTAACACAAGCATGGCTGAAATGTGGCTTGATTTGGTGTCAAGCAGTAAGCGATACAATCGCACCTAATCGTTTAATCGTTGCAAGTCTCTTCTAAAGTGCATCTGTAGTTAATCAATCAATCACTTCCTTTTCTAAGCGTCCTCTTATGTATTATTTTAGATCTATATTGCATGCAAAAATGACACAGGGTCTACACCAAACGGATATAGTCGTATACCGCTATCTGATGAAATTGCCAAGACGACGCTCAGAATAACTGTTACCAGTTAGATATTTACCGGGCCGATGACGTCACAATGCCGTTTCACGCGTCATTCCGCTAAAACGACGGTATCTTTTAATGATTCTAATCAGCTGTCAGCACGCAGCATTCGGCACGGTAAGTAATAAAGACAGACAATACAATTATTAACCAGGAATAAAATATATATTAACGTACAAGTAAATTATCATTTCATAAACGAATGCGAACTGTTATAGAAGTTATGCGAATCATAAATATTGTAGGGACTAAGCATCGACCTGTTTTTGTTACAAACATTTTCGTATACGAAAGGTTCTAAAAATAACAGTTGGTAAATAACAAAGTGTCCATATGTCCGAGCGGTCGACATAGCCTCGTGGAGCACAGCTTGTGCGATTCTGACATAAATTATGTATGGATAAAGACGATCCACGTGTCATGATTATCTAGTTACGTAAACACAATTCCAGTAGAATAGTGGATGCGTACGTCGCGTGTCTCAGCCGGGAGCGTCCTGAGACGTTTAACATGAGTGGAGGTTGTCATACACAGGTATATACGGGGCACACTTCACTGAATGTCGTCAGCGCACGGAATGCCTCGCACTGGCCCAATGTGTCCGCTGTTGTCTGAGATGTTTTTATCACTCGCTCACTCACTCGCTCACTCGCTCAGTCACTCACTCACCCATCCACTCGTTCTCTCGATCATTTTTTCTCTCGATCATACATCCACTCACTCACACACCCACCCACTCATTCAATTCCATTGACTCTCTCTCACTCTCTCTCTCTCTCTCACTCTCTCTCTCACTCACTCACTCGCTCGCTCACTCACTCGTTCGACTACACACTTTCACTCGCTCGTTCACTCACTTACATAATCAATCAGTCAATTATTCACTCACCCACTTTGGTGTATGTGGATGCCAGCCAGAAACTCGTGTACTGTCGTTCTACCATTCATCCCGAGTCATAACTTCGCAGCGTGTTCTTTCAGTGATTATAGTTCTAAGTTGCCGTATGTATTTTATTTATGCCTGGAGTGATGCGTGATCTATAAATGTGTTATATATATATATATATATATATATATATATATATATATAATTGTGTTCTGGCCGGTACGAATTGAAAATGTACTGCACATACAATAGGGTGTAAATCAAAGGTTGCTAAAACTCGATATTGTAAGATAGGCCTATTGTTATTTTGTAACACACTTTTGCCATTAGTAGGGGAGACCGGGGCTAGTTGTAATACGGGTAAGTTGTAACAGAGGGCTTGCAGAGAAAACTGCTAATGCAAATTATTCTGCAAGACGACAGCATGTTCATCAATAGATTTGAGCATGTCATGAATCCGTCAACATGCCATAAAGTTACGCCATTTTAAAAGAAAAGAGGCACTACCGTAACTTGTAACACTTAAGGACTCCTCATATAACTCATTATGCCATAAATATGTAATAAGCCAGGCATTTAATTATGCACCAGTTATCTGCGGGAGATATGTGGGGAGCCTTTGGCATAACAAAGGTTTCGATCGGTTAAGAAACCTACCCGCAATCCTGAAAATGTTTTTTTACAACTAGCCCCGGTCTCTCCTATGCCCGTAAGGTATATATAGTTTTTTTTAAATGAAAGTAACACAAACTTAAGGCCCATGTACCATTGTTAAATAACGAAGATGACAAAGAAGAAGGAAATGGCTAAGAAATAGTAACTTAAGGTTATAGCATGAATTTGCAATTTAGAACAAACTCATCATTTTTCTGAGAGAGTATTTATTATGAATAACATTAATGTATCATCCGTATTGTAGATTCGTTGCAATAAGACATTAAACGGTTGTCCTTGTATTCACCAACAGTCAGTAGTAGAAATGCACCAATGAGAAACGTCTGTCGTTGTCGTTATTTCGTCGCAGTTCGTGCGACGTCCGTCACCCCAAGGCGGTTGTATGTGCGTGCGTCTGGATCTTGTGTGCGCCTGTGGAAGCGCCCGTCTGGGAAGAAGTGTCTGTGCTGCCGCTCGCCTTGCAACTAGTTCGCCTTGTCGTCACCTAGGGTCGCAGACGCTGTTGTACCCTGCACAAGAAACAACGGAAGTCGTCAAGTGACAATTATGGGGCACCGGACGTTCTTAAACCAGTGGTGGATCCTTGAAGCAACGGAGACACATCCCTTATAGACCTTTGGAATTTGTTTTTCCCTAAATATTCTTAAAGTGTCCCTTGTGTGACCCCCCTAGAAAAATTGAAACGTGAAGATAGGCGACACGGTGCGACAATTTGTGGACAATATCCACGTCGTCTTCCGTGTCCCCATCCAAAACATTGCGACGACAACGCAAATAGCGCGATGGGAAATTCGACGTGTTTTGGCCGAATCTCAAGGGGTGCAATTTAGTGCCCACGCCCCTGGCCACATACGACAACACCAAGTGTAAACTGGTAGGAAAATGCGCTTTTAGTGGGAATAATTAAAATGAATATACGATAACACCAACATGTCGTCAGGTATGTTTCCACGGCCTTCTCCGTTTACAATAACTTTTGACTTAGACTTAGTTCCTCCTGGTTTCAACATCCTTTGACTCAGACTTAGTTCTTTCTGTTTACAACAGCCTTTGACTTAGTTCCTTCTTTTTACAACATCCTTTGTGACTCAGACTTAGTTCCTTCTGTTTACAACAGCCTCCGACTAAGACTTAGTTCCTTCTGGTTACAACAGCCTTTGACTTAGACTTAGTTCCTTCTGTTTACAACAGCCTTTGACTAAGACTTAGTTCCTTCTGTTTACAACAGCCTCTGACTAAGAATTAGTTCCTTCTATTTACAACAGCCTTTGACTTAGTTCCTTCTGTTTACAACATCCTTTGACTCAGACTTAGTTCCTTCTGTTTACAACAACCTTTGACTTAGTTCCTTCTGTTTACAACATCCTTTGACTCAGACTTAGTTCCTTCTGTTTACAACAGCCTTTGACTTAGACAAGCATATATCGCTGTTGGTATAAAGACTGACATACAGAGATGTAGTTTTCTGTCTGTTTTGGTGGTGGTATTGGACCATATTGAGCGTATTTTTTGAAAAATAGTACCCACTAACTAACTAACTCTAGCTGGTATACGACGTGGCACAGCATTACAGTGTAGTCAAATACCATGCCACTGCTGACTTGCGATAATGATCCAAATAGCTTTCATTCGTTGTGTTGTCATTTCGAAACCGCCGTTCACAGAAACTATTTTCCAGCTTTTCTTCCTTCGTTGTTCGAAGTTGTTTTCGCTGTTCAACTGCGCGGAATGACGATACGGAAAACCATCAACTATTCGCTGACATAACACACAAATCACAGTCACTAGTCCGGAATGCCAATATGGCAGCCCGGCCTGTTAAGTGTTCCAATCTCGACGGACCCCTCGGCCCGCGTGGTTGTTTTTGTCTGCGTCGGAGCTCGCCCAAACTGTTGCACGGCACGGCAGCTTGATGTAGCATTGTGATCAATTGAGGAACCGAGTGATTAATATCTCTGTCTGGATCTCGATTCCCGATAGATGAACTTAGCAATTTCGATGTTTGCGTAGGGTTGCGTGGGACGTGTGAACAAAAAGCGTTCGGGTGTTTTCGTTAATCTTGCAGAAGTCTGGTCCTAACATGCACAATATATCACACCTCGTGGCGGTGCAATGAAGTCACTAATGTTACTACTTGACTGGGGTCATCTGGTAATTGACATTCAAGTCAGGTTGCGTCGCCAGACAGCAAAGACAACATTCGAACGGTTTGCTTGGAAATATTGGTAGACCATACGTGTCAAATTATTTGTGATTAGAACATCACGTTAGTATTTGAATTATGACTATTCTAATCACGTCAAAGAGTATGTCTATTCGAGTTGATATTGACATTTACGTTGAAGATGTCCGCAAGACTGACGCAAATCGTGCCACTATGTAAAGTGAAGACAGTAGAAACGTCATGCGAACCTGAATATATTGATTTATATTTTTTCTTTACAATTCCGACGGAAATCAGTCTATCGACCTGAGCGTGAACGAGATGTTGTTTCAACAAAATTATCTGTTCATCTTAGTGACTCATTAATCACGTCGATTTGATGAGTCGACGCCCAGGGTGACAGCTCTTGTATCAGGTCGTTCGTTGAACATGTATCGGGGGAACCCTCCTCGGGGAATTTACTACAACAGCAGTAGCAAAACTAGCAACATCAAAGTTGTCGCTGTAGCCGCTGACTTGCTGTTATCGTTGTTGTTTTTGTCTTTGCATCGTCATCTTTGTCAGAATCAATTTTTATGATATCTGAACCTCGTTGTCGGCATCGCAACTTACGTCACCATCACTGATATTTTAATTATCACCGTCTTTGTTGTTCTCGTTGTAGTCGTCATTATCGTCGTTGCTCCATCATCGTCGACAGCATTGCTGTCATCATAATCGACGTGACAATCGTAGTTGTTACAATAACTATCGTCTTCGTTGTTATCTGCGTCACCGTCATCGCTATCATTGAATTCATCATTGTCTCGTCTCCACAGCCGTTTACAACGAGAACTGTCATCAGTCCGACCTCAGTACGTCGTCCCTGCCTCTGTCGTCAGTCTCACCTCAGTACGCCGTCCCTGCCTCTGTCGTCAGTCCGACCTCAGTACGTCGTTTCTGCCTTTGTCGTCAGTCTGACCTCAGTACGTCGTCTCTGCCTTCATCGTCGGTCTGACCTCAGTACGTCATCCCTGCCTCTGTCGTCAGTCCGACCTCAGTACGTCATCCCTGCCTCTGTCGTCAGTCCGACCTCAGTACGTCGTCTCTGCCCTTGTCGTCGGTCTGACCTCAGTACGTCGTCTCTGCCTTTGTCGTTGGTCTGACATCAGTACATCGTCTCTGCCTCTGTCATCGGTCTGACCCCAGTACGTCGTCCCTGCCTCTGTCGTCAGTCCGACCTCAGTACGGTCGTCTCTGCCTTTGTCGTCGGTCTGACCTCAGTACGTCGTCTCTGCCTCTGTCGTCTGTCTGACCTCAGTACGTCGTCCCTGCCTTTGTCGTCAGTCTGACCTCAGTACGTCGTCCCTGCCTCTGTCGTCAGTCTGACCTCAGTACGTCGTCCCTGCCTCGGTCGTCAGTCTGACCTCAGTACGTCGTCCCTCCCTCTGTTGTCAGTCTGACCTCAGTACGTCGTCCCTTCCTTTGTCGTCAGTCTGACCTCAGTACATCGTCCCTGCCCCTGCCTCTGCCTCTGTCGCCACCCACCTGAAGCAGCGGTAGCGGCCGTCACTGCCGCTACTGATGCACATCGCTCCAGGCCGCACGTGGATAATGCGGTCGTCCATCGGTACAATGTTTGTCGCCTCCATCGTGTCTTCCTCCACATCCGCGTCAAACAGACTGTCAGACGTCAGACCTGGCAACAGAGCGATGGTTAACATTTCATGGTCATGTAAACTGGGAAAGAATGGTTTTGAGTGAGCTTCCGGTGTCAAACGGAATATGGACCCGCAGAGACAATTGTCCGTATAATGTGGAACTACTTGGATACCTCTCCCTAATCCTAACCCACCAGGCCCACATTAAATGTACCCGGTGTCAAAAGAAACGAATTATCCAAACAGTTTACGTTTTTCTACCCCAACGCAACATAAACATAATATTATATTTAATATTAATGGGTATTAACTGACGGTGCATGCTTATGGTCGAATGCGATATAGGTGGCCGATTAACAACGTCATCATCTACCGCCACATTGCTACATGACGTAAAGCCAGATCTCATATTGGCCAAAAGCCAATAGTGTTCGCTGCATGCCAGTTTCCATCGTAACAAGTCAATACAAAGAAATTAACCGATGAAACAATGTGTTTTTGTTGGCGCACTATGTAGGGTCACTAAATGGGTATTATAGATTTGGCTCGTTCAAACAGTGGACATTAACAACTTCTTTATTACACATGCATGACGCGATAAGGCGAAGGCCCGCTATCTACAAGACACGCGGCTCAACCCCTACCACATTCATACGCGTTGTATTATGACAGACCCAAAATGTACTTCGGTGCTATAAACAGGTCGTTTGTCGTTCGCAGGCGGTTTCATTTGGTCAAGGCATCTCGAGGGAAATTGAACCCAGCGCAAACGGTTCTTGGAAGAACGTGTGTACTGTATAACGTGGTTTTAGATCATCGTACTTAGTGTTTATTATGTCCCGGGAATTAGCGGCACATACCTTCAAACAGGTCACTTGTAATACAATACAATAAAACTGATGATACTTTAAACAAGAATAACATAAATATATGAGCAAAAATGTAAATGAACATTACGTTGAAGGTTGATTTTAACACTTAGCTAGAAATCGCCAACTGAGCATCATTGCTTTGTTAACGTAAAAAGAGAAACCCTTTGCAATTCCGCAAAAATAATAATACATATAATGTGGGCGAAATCGGGAAGATTCTCAACAATGTTTGTCTGGCGAGTATTAGGCTAAATTGGCGATATTAAGGAAACAAACACTGATACACATAAATAAACTAAACTAAACTAAACTATATATATATATATATATATATATATATATATATATATATATACATACATACATACATACATACATACATACATACAGACGCACACATACATGCATATAAGCTGTCGATGAACATGCTAAAGATCAACAGAACCGTTGGACCATCAAATCAGGCTGTGAAACTACACGAACCTTCATACTAAAAAAATAATGTTGCTGCGCACCACTGTTATACGCATGCATCCCGACTGAATCGAGAACACTTGGGCCAAAATTTTTGGGGAAAATTTTTATTTAATTTTTTCAAAAAATTTTGGTTTCCCTGTCAATCTTAGGCAAAGCCGTTTTTTGGATGTAAGATCTCACTGAACTTGAGTTGCGTCATACAGCAATATGGGCCACATCTTCCAATTAACACCAGACCTTCCGGCGTCGCTAACACCACAGCTACGTGTTAAGCGTCCAGTGTGGGTCAGTTCCGGTGTTTGGTCCGATGACAACATATTTTTCTGGGTAACGGTTCCCGCACTCAACTAATTAGACAGCTACTCGAGAGATGCCGGAAGTGGGTACGAATAGATCTACGTGTCGTGTTGTTCAAACTGTTGCGTGATCCAGCATTTGTTTACAACCCGTTCACAGACGCTACCAGCACGCGAGCTGTTTAATGAGTGTGCATGTGCGAGCACGCGAATTGTATAACAATATCATAAACAGGCTTAGTTCAATTAGGCATATTGGCAACATTAGCATGGCCTTTTACGATTACAAAATCTTAGAATAGCAAGCAGAACATTGCAGGTTAACTGTTCTATATAAAATCATGTTGCACATGAAAGCAAACAAATAGGGTGCTACAGTTATGTTTATATATTCTGACGAAGTGGCGTGTATGTGCGTCTATAGTTATGATATTGTGGTGTTCCGCTACACTGTAGAGACAACACAGATTGGTTAAGCGCGTCACTATATTAAAAAGGACACATTTCAAATGATGTCGTTTGCCTTTCTTCTGGTGTGCTTCTACACTATAACAATAATGAACATAGCATATTACAACACAGCTGTCCTCGTTTCGCAGCTGAATAGGGTCCCATCTAACATGACGATCATAACCAAAATAGTTAGATCTCGGAGCAGTAAAACAAATTCATCGCTCGCTGAAGATTGGTTTTGTCAAAATATCAATATATTTTTTTAAATAGGTGTTTGCCTTTTTCTGCCCGTTGATTGTATCTTTGGGTTAGAGTACGTTGTCTAATTTACATACGTTTATACTATGTAACCTACAGTGTACTGTATTGCTGTGAGTAGCCTAGCGGTGTTCTACACTAGCTGGTGCTACTTTACGGTTTACTATTAAGACGATTAAACAGGGAAACAGAGCCGATACATGCAATGACTGATAAGCTTCTCTTAAGCAATACTAATTTATCTGTAATTTGCATGCAAATCTTCAATGCAAAATATTTAAATACAGAAACTTTCATGTAACTTCCAGTAAGCGACTTTCAGTGTTGTTTTCATAACCACCATATCGTGCATTGTTGCCTTCTGAAATCATCTGGCAAAATAGTGACGTAATTTCAATTATTGCAAAAACAATTATCACAGAATCACACCTCTGCCGAAAATGTCACGAACTAACTCAAATAGTTCCCGATAATTGTTTTGTATGAAAATATATAATTACACTGTTACGGAGAAATGTCAAGCAATGTTAAGTCCGTCTACGTTTTACGTTGCAACGTCCCGATTAAGCGTCTTGTGATAGAGCCTAATTACCTTCCGGCAATTGTGCATAAATACTCGGTTGTCAATCGGGTTATGACCGTCGTGACTCGTTAAAAGATAACAATAAAACTAAAACGTCAATGGTAAGCTCCTAAAGCAAGCACCGATCACGCGTCGACGTCTATATTACTCAGTCCGAAGTAAGTCCACATACAGATAACCAGCGACGTAATAAAATCATTGACGTAGTTCCTTTGTAGTAATTACACTGTTTCGATGTTTATCCCTGCTTGTTCCCAAGTTTTTTAATCAATAACATGCTTGCATTGTGTTGACGAAACTGTTAGTTCGATTAGATTTTCATAGAAATTGGGATTAACGCACCGAACACGCGGATTAGAAAGTAACAAATACCAACGGTCTATAGAAAACGGTGCCAAACATGTTGGCAGATCCTATGCTCGCCAAATAATAACGTCGTATTAATTCTAATAACGTCATAATAATTCTATTATTATAATCTAGTCGATTTATCACGAAGACAGTGCCAAATAAACTACTCTCGTGTGAATTCGTAGAAACGGTTCGCGAAGTTGAAAAACAGACACCGATAGAGGACCGAGAATGATGTTTAGGTCGGTCAAACATATTTATCAAAACGTTGACACAAAAACTAATTAAGAAAACAAGTAATCTTATATAGACTCTTGTTGAATTTAAAAGTGCAGAAGTCGGCATCGGATACAGAAGAGGTAGACCAGCGTTAAGATGAAGAGACGGCGTTGGTAGAATGGGTAGATATTAACAGTCGGAAGTTTGAGAATATCACAGAAGACACGGACAGCTGGAGAAGTATCATAGAGAGGCTGAACTGACTGGATGCTGGTATCAAAGAAACAACTACAAGAACATATTTTCGTACACTATCAACGAAGACGGGACATAAGCGTAGTATAATTCCGATCACATGCGCGAAAAGTCGCAGTTACAGGAACGCAAAATGATTTCGTAATTTTCATGGCTAGTCGACTTCTACTTACTCGAGTAACTTTTAAGTATTTCGATAAATACGTTGAAAACTGCGTCTTATAAAGCAAAGACAGTGTACTGAACTTGAATGTTGGTCCCACGCACGATGTCCACGACATATTCGAACAGTAAACAATTTTAACGTTCAATTTGTGGACATCATCGTTTGACATGGATGTCACGTTTCGCTGGTTGGTGCGGACACATCCAATTCGGTAGCTTATTCTCACTACCTGAGAAAGCTACCGAATTGTGAATCCATGAGAAGATAAAAAGAGGAAGACCAACAAAAAGATGACTGGACAGTGTAAAAAAGACATTGACTTGAGGAGGCTGAAGTGTGACGACGCGAAAGACCGTAACAAGGATGACGACTCGTTCACTCCAGTCCGACCCCTTGAGGAAAATGGCGACAGGAGAAGATCTTTTGACATGTATTCCTTAACAACACTTATATTGTGTTTTTTTTATACTGAGTCACTCCTACACTCCCGACCAATTTGGGTCTACAGCCGATTCTGTCGACAAGTGTCGGGCGGGACAGACAGACCCTCGCTGGCAGTGCCTTTATTCACATACAATTTCGCGCAAGAATAATGCGATGCCACCTAGCGGAAATTAATCACTTCTCGCCCAGACGGCAACGCAGTTAAGCGCTGCGGCTTAACCCCGCCAAGATTATCCCCACAAGGATCGGCTAATAAACTCGGCGACCGCGTATCAATGTCCGCCGTGTTTTCATCAGTCACCGACGCCGCCTCGAGTGGCCCTATAAGTAAGTCGTCGAGTCTTGTCCAGCAGAACACATGTTTAGCATCGGCGAACAAAACTTCGCGTGCTGCCTCCCGATACCCGAGGGAAATTTCGCCCACTATTTTCGGCGGCCGACTAAAAACGGCCGCGTATCGGGATTAGTATCTTTAAGTGCGTGACTGGACGCACGTCAATGTAATCGATCGAGATGTGGATCGGTCAAGCGTGGCTGATCGGACTGGGAGCGAAGTGTTTCAGCCGACGCTCGCGACCCGGATGGTTCAGTGATGGTATCCATATAAATATTGTGGCGGATCGATAATCAACTGAATTATGCAAAACCTATATTGAAAACATATTATCCGTTTGGTAATTAATTGAGTTCGGCACACACGTGTTGTATTGAGTATTTGACAAGTCATTCTCCCGGAACATCGAATGTAAAGCAGTTCTAGATCATACTGGTGATTCATCGAATGCCGCAGGCTTCTCCGGAGGGTACACTGTAAATATGCCACCACTGAGACATTATCTGACTCAAACTATTTTAGACTTCCGTCATTTCTAATTGAGCTAAATTAAACATATACACTTTCCGACGGACAAGCGTTGCATTGCACACGTTAGAAAATCGTATACCCTTTCTAAGATGGTGGAATAAAAACACGTACATAAGCACGCACGCACGCACGCACGCACGCACGCACGCACGCACGCACGCACACACAACACACACACACACACACACACACACACACAGAGTAATTCAGACTAATGTTCACAGTAGCCAGTTATTGTTTTTGACAAAAACTCACTTCGTTCTCAGAATGTAACTAAAAGTTTTACAAATGTTAATTGCAACATCTTACAAAATACAAATTCACAAGAAGGGTCACAATGTGTATTGTAGATTTCAGTTATGAAATTTCACCCTGTCATAAATGTATCCGGAATTGGCGCTCAAGTGTTCACTGTATGGTAATTAATGTACGTTATATAGATGAATTCATTAATTTTGTTCTTGCTTGTCACTTGGTCCCTGGAGTCGGCATGATTAAAGGGACACATTTCATTCATTAGTCAATGCTAACTGCTGTATGAATGCATAAAGTTCCACGTCAGTTGAAATCACTGTTCTACTTAGCAATACTAGTAAACTCCAGTCCTCTGGATGGGACAGGAACAGTCGCAGAAAACACGCGAGAGGCAGGACGTTGTATGAATCCTGAAATAGGAACGAATCCTTAAAGTGCCTATGACCCATTAGTGCAATTTCTGTTTCTTAAAAAAGTAATATTTAGCTGTATAACGTGCATGCACTGTATCATTATTGGAATCTGACTGATAGAACCGACCATATTCACCAATAAGTGTGATAATTCACGGTGATCTCGCAGTTGATTCTGATATTCTTTATTCTTGTAGCGCCAATTTCTGACGTCTGCGAGGAATTGTTTTATATGTCGACCAATCACAATACACAAAAGAAATTTACTGGGCGCTCGACGTTTGACGTAAATTACGTAATATAGAATAATCGTAGAAAACACGTGAAATATTGCAAATAGTGTATACAAATACTATACATGATAGTACTGACGGCTGACCGCTGACGTCATCTCTGATTTCTCATTTTCTTTTCCTGTAGTAATTTATTTACGTTTGTAGAACATAACTATTTAAGTATCGAACTTGCAAAAACCTATCACATTAATTGCTTTTATATGGGTCACTTGGAATATGAGCAAAACGTGTCATGCGCTCTTTATACTTCGCGGGGAGAATTAATTCGAATAAAACGAGTTATTACTGTTCGTCGGAGGAACATGTAACATGCATTCTAACTCGACTACTTCATAGCTAGGTGTATCCTGGGTCCAACCTGACGGATATTATATATCCTATTCCCAACACTAAGCAAACAGGTCTTTAACAGCATCATGACGTGAATGAAAACAACAGCTGATGAGCTTCTCCACACAACATAAGCGAGCTTGGATAAAGGTAGACGAACAACTCAACACATCTTTAATTTACGGAATATTATAGAATAATATAATGAAGGTTAGTGACGAAACTATCACGTTCGAAATTTTTAAGTACCGCGGAGAATCTGAAAAACCCTGAGGCAATATATATATATATATATATATATATATATATATATATATATATATATATATATATTAGAATTTTATAACAAGCTAAGTGCGTGAGTTTATATAGGCCACCTAACACACGAAATAAGTCTTGTAAAATATCACATAAAATAGTTGAACTTTCTTGCTACATATTACAATGTTGTCTGTGCATTTGACATTGTATCTAGTTTCATGAAACTATATTCGTTGGTTAAATTTACTTCTGTAGTAACATGTGTCTTCAACAATGATATCCAGTTGCTCTGGAAATGCACTACTGACGTACGCCTACATGGGTTTGGGGGTTTCAGGATCTACGGCCTATGAATCATAGCCTGAAAGTGAAAACTTGTTATTACGATAAACCCCCTGCAGAATGATGGCGATGATTGGTTTAATTCTCGTAGGAAGTGACACTCGATTCCATTCCTCTGATGCTAACAAGATAAAATGTCCGACATGTAACAATGCACATCCGCCATCGCAATAAACGAGCATAATATTTCCATAGTATAACTTGATCAGAAGTCAACTATAAGCCATCGTTTGAACTGCAACGCTCATCTGGTCAGACTCCAAGCCGCAGCATCGCGGGATACATTCGCCTGATTGGAATATAAACTACCGCCTCCGCAGATTAGGGTCGGATGCTTTGAAGTGTAACGTTATTTGTAGCAGGACAGTGCGACTCGTGACATGACTCTAATGAACTCTTTAGTCGATCTACTTACGTATGGCCGCCATGACATGCCAGTGTCACGGGAAATGTTCGCTGCGCTATATTTACAAAACCGTTTATGTATTAAAGACTTCACATTATTCGCGATCAGACAACGGTCATCAAATATATCACACTAAGGCACAACAGTGACAATGTTCAAAGTGGAATAGCATTTACTGCGATGAGTTCAAAGAGTAATCACATAACTGAGTTGGCGAGGAGATATAGATCATACAACGGACGATCGGACCATTTATACCTATCTATGGACAGTTATTAGGCCACCTTTTTAAAGATAGGCCAGCTGCATACAATTATGGAAACGAGTTGCGAAATGGACGCAGACATGGTGGAAATAATAAAATTATATGTAAAATGTTAATGATGCCTATTGTCCAGTCACGAAGACGGCGCAACAATCTTTACATTTACCCCCCCAGGAGACGTTTTCATTCGAACACCATTCGTACTTCTCTGGAAAGACGAGTGCTACGTTGGAATTACTGCCCGAATATTATTCACATGCACGCACGCGTGCGCGCACGCACGCACGCACGCACGCACGCACACGTCTCGTGTCAGTCGCGCCAACCTCGCATTCGGCGCCATGTTTCTTTAGTCCCGATACCAATAACCTTATTCCGCTCACAAATACGTTATTTCGAAAAATAGAGATAGTATCTTGTGTTTCAAAGATAATGCTTAATCTATGTTCTTTGATGGCTCCATTCAATCACCGACATTTTTGTTTCCAGTAGGTTTCGAAGTTGTAGATTATTTACCTTAATATAATCATATATATATATATATATATATATATATATATATATATATATATATTGGATTTAATTGTTGTATTCTATGTACGGGGCACTTGTCATGGCCCAATCACCAAGACATAATCCCAATTTCTAAATGTTTTATGTTAAATATGTCAATAATGAATCTGTATCTGTGTATATAATATATAAAGTTCTACCCTACGTTAATTACAGCTGCTTCCCATCGCGAATCCCGTTCTTTGGCATTCAAAGTTGATGCAGCATGTGAACAGTTGAAATAAAAGCCGGTTTGATTGCAACTTTGGTGTCCGAAGAACACATGTACACACTATCATGCACGTGCAAACATTCCTTTTGGTTTTCGCTTCGCTTTCCTATTTTGCTATAAGAACGACGAATATGAGTAACAACTTTGAATTGAACTGTTCTAATAAATAATATAATAATTATTAATGAATCAAACCTCGTACTTTTTAAGGGTGGCTGACATGAGTAACATCATATCAACTAACGTTCCTTTCTACAAATGTAAAACTTTGACTATTATTTTTTAGTTTTCATGTATTAACAAATTACACGATGGCTATCTTCACGTTGATATAATATGCATAACTCAACGTGTAGCTTACGATGTTTACCATTTTGCTATTGGTTACTTATTCACACTGACCCAAATAAATTGTAACTGATTTGGACAAGATTATGCAACGGATACACAATGGAGCGGCACACAATAATGGATGTCAAATAAATTTGATTTTGTGCGAACCATTCTTCAGAACCGAGATGACAAAACATCCATTTGAGGCTGGATCGTACAATTGTATAACTATTGTGGCTTGTTTCCATTTTCTTTACGTCATTAGAATAGACAATTGTATAACTAGTGTCTTTTCGTCTTTAGACTAGACATTACGTCGCTCGGCTACATGCCTCAGTTTTCGCTTTGTAGAACATCACGACACTTGAGCCAATTCACCTTTACTGAGATCGTCATTAATTTTTCAGCGTACACATTTTACACTTCTGCGATTTGATGAGACAAAGCGAGTCGATTGGGTTTAGCGCAAGCCTGTGCGCTAAATTGATATTATGGTGGGTAAATGGCAGGCTTGCTGGGGGATCTCGTTCTTTAAGAGACGCACAACTGCCACCGTTAGTTTAACTCCGAAACAAACGTTCACGCCTTTCTGTTGATCTTCACTATGGGGTTGCACGGTGTGACATTAATGTTCTGACGCCAATTTCATTTACATCCCATCCATGACGTCGACAGCGCAGATGCGGGTTGCTGTTTCCGGCTATTCCGGAAGTGAGTGATACGTCTTCAAAGCGACACCGGGTTGTTAAGATTATGGGCGAAAATTTGTATTGACGACCTACACTTATCACCTATAATGTCACACACTTGGCCGTTTACAGTCTTGTGGTGAATGCTTCCAACATTGTCATTTCGAAATCATTGTCGTCTCAGCAGTGCGAATTGGCAAGGCGACCTACCGAAGCGATTATAGCCTCGCAGTAAATTCGGTTACGTAACAAAAGAGAAGTCATGTCGATATGTTAGATACACCTTTGAGAAATGACTAAACAATCGTCTAATTATTAATATATAATAATAATTTAGCACATACAGATAACATGGAACATACATACAGGGTATGAGTGCCCGATATAATTGCCGTCTTTATTGATAACCCTTACAAAAACAGCCAATGGTATACCACTGATTACCACTGAATACTATTCAGTATCAAAGATATTTCACCAGGATTCAGTGGTAATCTCAACGGTTATTTAAAATACCATTCAATACCACTGAACGGTACAAAGAATCCAAAATACCATTCAAAAGATCATTAAAAAAACCATTCAGATACCATTCAAATACCCTTGGCCATAATACGCCCTAGGACCATTCAAATACCATTCAAAAACCAACGGTATTTGAATGGTATTTGAATGTTATTTTTTGTAAGGGAAGATAGTTGTTAAATGCTATAATAATTGTAATAACAATTGTTTTACAGTAGTGATCATCGTGCGAAAATGCGATGCTTTCACCGG
>JAODUO010001083.1:5000-47500 GCA_025642075.2 Ridgeia piscesae | reverse complement strand
CCGCTCAGCGCTAACCGAATTACGGCTCGCTGATTGGTTAATCGATGCCGTGATCGACGCGTCGAAAATGCGCGACTGCCGGGTCGCAGTCACGATTCGGTAACTCGTTAATTATTTATTACGCGGCGCGCGTGAATATTCACGAGTGTGCGCAGTACACGGCGAAGTTGCGTGTTCCGTTCGCCCATACTATAATGAAGTTGTTCCCAAAAGACTGCGTCGAAGTAACAAAGGCAGACAAACGTTGTCGAGTCAATGACGTCATGTGGTTGAATGGACGGCTAATTATGGATATCCTTCTCGCTGTATTCAATAGGCTCCGAGGGCAATGTCTCCAAGTTCATATTTACGAAGGTGCATTGCGAACACGAGCTGTTTGTGATGCTAAGTGGGGTGCCTTCTGGTAGAGAAGGCGGCAAATCTACGGTTGACAAATTAACAAATTATTGAGTGACTAAGTACGGAAGATATACTAAAGTGTTTGTTTTACATGTACACTATAAAATAGTGGTCGGTCGGTCGGTCGGTCGGTCGGTCGGTCGGTCGGTCGGTCGGTCGGTCGGTCGGTCGGTCGGTCGGTCGGTCGGTCGGTCGGTCGGTCGGTCGGTCGGTCGTGTGTCGGTCTGTCGGCAAAATGTTTAAAGGGATTCTTAAAAAATAAACTCTGTGAAACGTAAGCATTTAAAAATGAATCCTGTTAGCCTAAGTATTTCATGTAATTCTATGCCTTCATTTAATTACAAATGTGTTTTATTAATCACTAATCACCATGGCAACATATTGAAATATATCTCCGCATACGCACACGCATTGTTTGGACTTCGCCTACGCCATCCGTGTAAGGCATGGTCAGTTATTTGTTGCAGTTCGCCCGATTTTGGTTTTTATCAGACAAGTTCACTGTGTGTAAATTCAACCGTCGTTGCGTGGTTCACTGCGCGTGCATGAATATTCATGATAATCCGGCTGCATAATTAGTCTCCCACATGGCATCAAGCTCAACATTATTCGCATAAACGCAGTTATAATATTATGTCGGTGTGTTGTGCTGATAACACCAGAGTTATGCACAAATTTGCAAGAAAAAAGTAATTACCGGAAAGTGTCACAGTAACTTCGGATACGCGTTTAGTGCCGAAGTCGGCGTACGCAACGTGCCGCACGATGTGCCGATGGCGGTTGAAAAATTATAAAATAAGGAATTTTGCGGTAACACAAAAACTAGTCAAGTTACCAGCGTGATACATATCTGCTACATATTAAAGAGCGAACAGTTGAAACGACAATGTTCCGAAGAGTCCCGTTCTTCGTTCGCGGTGTAGCGCTTACATTTTTCCGGCGTTAGAAACGTTCCGGTTGACGTTTCTGCGCATGCGCGATATATGTAAAATCATCAATGTGCAGCGAAAAGACAAAGCATTTATGGTATAAATATTACGGGTTGTTCGTTAGGATGTATATAACCTCTCAGCAATGTTATTTGTGGCAAATTAACACGAGGCAAACAAGTTTTGAGGCATATTTTGATGGCAAGCGTAAATCATGTGACTCTAGTGCGCCATAATCCGTGACAGTGATTTATAAAAAAAACGTAATATTTTATTGCATTGAACGACATTTTAAGAAACTCTTTACAGTAATCATCACGGGAAAGTTAACGAACAGCTCGTGGCATTCGCTGAACATTGATGATTTTACATTTATTGCGCATGCGCAGAAACGTCACCCGGAACGTTTCTAACGACCGGAAAAATGTAAGCGCGACAGCGGCGCTCTTCGCTAGTGAATAGTGGGGGACTGTTTAGGCATCAGCAGTGCAAAGCGATCACATAATGATAGCCCGCCTTGAAAGAACGTGCATCTGTATGACCATACCGGGAGACTGGTGAAGAACCTATTATGCTATCAAACCGAAAAGCAAAATTCGTTCCACCCCCGGGTCTGGTAACTGGTGCCAGTGTCTCAAGTGTCGAGGCGACAAGTATATTTCGGTTAGACCAATCCCTCCCATGTCCCGTAGGCGGCGGCATTGTGTCAGATGCAGACGTCTCTAAACCACGTCAGTGTCACGGCCTCAAGACAACACATTTATTGACTTGCACAAAGTGTTTGATTCAATACACCGTCACCAAATGAGGACCACTCTACGCGCGCTGGACAGACTTCAGAGGCCGACTAATGCAATTCTTCGATTGATTACCTCAACGGAGATGTTGGCATCATCAGCCGACGGTGAAGCTACTTGAAGGGATATCCTGGCTATGTATTCGTTCTACATAGTCATATATGTCTACGGTACAGACCACGCTTGGATACAAAGAAATGGTGTAATGTCTGTATGCCTATACCAAACTGCTTCATACCGGTCAATGAAAAATCAATAGTTTAACTGAGCGTCTCTTTCGTTTACGAGAAAACAACATCAGAAGTGGGCGAATCCCTCAATGAAATTAAGTGACACATTTCTAACAAGGCATTTACATATGGACAATGGCTGCCGTGCGTCATAGATTTGCATTCCAAGGTTTCCACAGATTGCTCAAAATTTCCTTTTCCTCCTAGTAGTTACGAGTATAGCAACACACTACTTCGGTGAGCACTTAATTGGCAATTGTATTACAACTAGTCCTCTCTACTAGATCGTATTGTTGGTTCCAGAGCGATTCAATTAAATGAGATAATATGTAACATCAAATGAACACTGTGGGGTAGTGTGTACATACATTCGCGCGTAGGACTTTTCTAGTCGTGCATTCAGTGCAGTAGAAGATCTAAACACGACGTCTTACATTATGCGTCTATCGAGTCACAAATAAAATGTTACTCTGATTTCAGCAAATGTCCGACTGTATGGAGACTCGAATTCAGCTCACCCGTCGTCTCGTACGAACTCCTGTTTGGACTGAGCCAAATACTGATGACCGACGATATTATATACAGCAGGAAATGATGAAAATCAAGCAAAACTGTGAGGGTCATGTAATAAACAATATAACGGTCAATTAGAAACAGAAAAATTGATTAACAAATAATGCAAAGAAATTAAATAGGAGCATCAGCCATACACACAATCCATGTATGTTAGAGTAAGACAACTCACAAGGAAAATAGCAGGTTCAGCTACGTGTTGCATGAAAACAAAACATGGAAGCAAAACAGTGAACAAAGACAAAATACTAGGACGATAGTCAGCACACACTGGCGAACTTCACTTCTGAAAACCACCAACTAAGAATGTTGACTGTTCTCCAATAGTGACGGATGAGGTTCAAAAACTTATCAGATCAGTGAAAATGGAAACATGCTGAACCAGATAATGTTACCACTGAAATGATTGTGGGTTTAGATGAATTTGGAATTAATAATGTGACCAACTTCTTGAACAAAATATATGATAGCAGAAGAATCCCAACCAACTGATCAAGTTTTCAGCACCTCCTATGTTATACCACTTCCAAAGAAACCAGAATACAGTATGAATTTGTATAACATAAAGGGACATGTAATGCAATATATACGAATATAGAATGACATAAGTGCTTTTCATGAAATAAAACGTGGTATAAGACAATGGTTTGTCCTGTCCCGCGATGTCTTTTCGTTATACAGCGAGATCATCTTTCATGCATTAAAAGAGATGCCAGGTATTCATGACTTCGTGTAGGAGGATACAACGTAAACCATTTACGACATGCATATGACACAATACTAACTACTGAGAATGAAACAGGTCTACAATATATGCTAGATACAGTAAACAATGAAACTAGAAACAAAGGTGACTAAGAAAGAAAATACACACCATGGTCATTTCAAAGAAAAATCACTCTCCAACAAGCAATATAGTAACATATCCTAAAACAAGTCCAAACATCTAGTTATCTCAGATCAATAATAACATCTGACGGCCGATGCGACGTTGAGACCAAGAGAAGAATTGCACAGGCCAAGGCAGCTTTCTATAATATGAACAACATTTTACCAAACAAAAACATATCACTTGAGGTGAAAAAGCGAGTATCACATTGTTATTTCGAGCCCATATTATCAAATGGTTGTGAATCACGCACATTAAATAAAACCACGCTACACTGGTCATCGAAGTAACTAATATGTGGTTTTTAATGAAAATAATGAGATTTCGTGGACAGAGAGGAAAAGCAACTAATAAATCCTTAGGACAACCAACTACAAACGAAAAATGACAACAAGACAGGCACGGTTTGTATGGCATGAGAAAGAAAAAGTGAGAATATCTGGCAAGATTGAAGGGAAACCATAAAGAGGACGCCAGCGAATAAGCACAGTTGGCAGTGTGTCGATATGGTGTGGAATGACCGCAACAGAACTGTTAAGACCAACCAACGACCTTGTCATTTGGAGGGCAATGAGTGCAAACGTCTGGATCAGACTTGGCACCAAGATGAAAACGATTGGTTCAAATGTATAGTCATACTTAACAGAAACGCAGCCCGAAAGCAAGATAAATATTCAATCAAAGCATAAACCTCCTGCATCGATAAAGGTAGAGCCCCATCAATATAGATTATGCCTACAAATTATGATTTAAGAAGCAGTTGCTCCAATCAACTCACCTCAGAATCTGACAAGATGACTGTGTGCATGTGTTGACACATAAAGCGCTTTGAGCAATCGTAAAAATTGGATACTACGCTATATAAAAACTTACCTTAACTTTTGATTTACATATACTTCGAATGTTTGTTAGCTCATATATATGTATATCTGCTTTTCCGAATGCGAAAGCCTCAACTTAGTATACGTCAGAAGCAATTTGGTTCAACTCTTGGCCTATTTATTCATCACTGAAAAAATCATTATGAAGAGTGTATTTTGGTGCAATGTGTGAATTTTTCGACCACTTTTACCACATTTTTATTAACCTTTCCTATTCCTTTAACGATATCCAGGGTGCTTTAAATGTACGTAATCGCCCGCTGGCTGCTTTACAGGATACACAAATAGCTGAAAATCCTCCGTTAGATCGAGACGAAATTATTGAGCGATATCATGTTTGGGTGGATTGCTTTCCGAAACACGAGATGGGCCTACTGGTATGTGGTTTTCACGAATCTTCACACGGGATCGATTAATTCCTGGTTCATGCGCTGAGAAAGTGTAAAGAAAAGATACAGATTATTTATCCATCCAGCACCACAAGATAAGTCATAATGGCTGCCTATGTAACATATATAGTGGTTTGAACCCTCCTGTTACCAGCGTCTTTACCAGTAATTGCGTATTTCCGTTATGACGTCATCTGATGTTCTGTTCTAACAGATTGTCAGTGAATGAACAACTGCAAAGGAGTTCCGTGACTGCTGACTCGTGACATTTCTGCCGCTATTAAAAGGCACTATGAATATCTGACAGCACGCACAACATATCCATTAATTCTATTAGTGATATTAAGTGCGCGATATGACCGTATAGTTCATGGCATAAAAGTAACACGTTAAAGATACGCTCACTCAATAAAAAGCCCGCGTGGACTGGCTCTCTAGAAAATAAATATGGGCGACTTACTACGATTCCTACATTTAAAAACGTTTAATGGGCGCAGTATTTATTAACTCAATGTGCATCCACGTCATTGGTTTCATACACGGGACATTTCTGAACGCGACACATGAGACTGAGTCGAACGCAAAGTAATATATTTATTACTGAAATGAAACCCACATGTTATGAATTATATTACGTTTGGGTTTTCTGTTTCAGAAATGTTAACGAAGCTATCCAATACGCATCCCACGATGACAGGTTAGCTCACAGTTGATGCGGAAGACCATATTTTATAATAATATAAAGTATATTTAAAAACCTCTTTTAGATAAGCCTACCATGAGGCAGTATTTGCAGTGTGTAAAACCAAACATTCAAATTAGAAATGAACAAATTAATCGACCAGGTGGCTTGGTAAACTTCGATGAATGGCTCACATTTAAGATAATCTTTATCATACAATCGGTTCCACAACAGAATGCGAACTGTTTAAAAGGCTCTGCATTTCGCATCTGGCAGACCCGTGCGATCGAACACCATCTCGGGGAAGCATTGAACAGTGTTGTAGTTACCGCGCGAATACTTCCTATACCGTTCACCTATGTCACGCACGCACGCACGCACGCACGCACGCACGCACGCACGCACGCACGCACGCACGCACGCTCGTACACACTGGTTACACCGCGTTACATTTTGAATAATTAAAAAGTTATCCTAAACACGAAAACAACAATCTCGTACTAACACCCCGCCGGTTCGTGTATTGATGCACAACTATATGCGTCAATTCTCTTGGGATCACACGTTACACAACGCCGACGTCTCGACGGAATACTAGTTTTCAATGATGGTGAGATTATCCAAGAGTATCAATCTAATCCCGTCATCTGATCTTTAAAAATATCACTCCGGAAGTTAGGACGTTAACACGAGTAAGTTTGCGGTAATTATGAGTGTTGTCCGAGCGTAATTATCCGTACTGTTTCGATTGATATGCCTATAAACTAAACTTTTAAACAAGGATTATTTATATTACTGGTCTAACGCCATTGCCCTCATTTGGTGGTCCGCCATTTTGTCTACACAAAACCAAATGGTGTAGTGTATATTATGAAATCAAAACAATGCAGCTGCATGGCTAATGCCACTCTAAATTCATAATAATTCATTAATAACGCCACCTCTACATTCCCGACAGTGATAGTATACACGTTCTTGACCAGCTATAGGCACAACTAAACAAATAGTGGACTGTTTCCCTCGTTTGACTACAATAGTCGTGAACAGTTGTATGTAAGGGTCGTTAGTACGTCACCGGATATTCACTTATTGCTATTCGTTGTAATACAGAGAACGGTTCGGGAGCCAGCAAGCTGCTGTGCACACTGTTGCGATAGATGTTTTTGGACTATAGCGTGTTCATGTTTTCAATTGATTCCTGATTTCGTATTGACTATTTCGTCGCTTAGTACGGTTTGCGATTACTTCATTCCAGTTTCCTTTTCACCAGTTTATGGCTGACGGGATGTGTAAAGCTGAATTCTTCGTGTTAGTAATTTAATAGTTCACGGTGGATAATTGATACTAATATCCACCCAATGTTTACATGTTAATTATAAATGCATTGTGTATAGCTGATTAGTAGTTGGCAATGAAATCACTAAATAGCTTTCGTGTAGGGCCTATTATTTGTTAATTTAATATTAAAGTTACCAAAAAAGGGGACAAAAAGAAACAATAACTGCTTCACATTATGATATGAAGCACAAGAAACTACAATCAGGCACTGCCCAAAAATTCGTCGCAAAATTAACAAATATGAAAATGAACGAATCCTACATGTCGGCACGATAAGTTAAAAATAGCAATGGGAATATTGGTATCGACAACCAGAAATGTATCCAGTCATAATTGTCATGCGAAAACTGAGAGGTTCTGTATTATATTACTGTAAAACTCTGTATAAAATAAAAGATCGTGCGCATGATGAGTATGATTTTACAATGTATATCAACTGTTTCTTCATATTCCAACGCTATTGTTACAAGTGCAAATAATATACAGTGTATATCCAATAACATAGCTATTCAAACACTCGTTACAACCTCCGAAGTGTATTTTAATTAACCGCGGCATTTATCATCAATACTTCGATCGCTATATGTAGATTTGACCATTTCATCGTAAATGTTTCCTCAGCACGACATTTATGAATGTCCAGATAATGGTCAATTCGGGTCAGCTTATATTTATAGCTACATCCGTCGTTAGTGCATCGCAGCACGGAGTGTGGTGTCAGGACAGTCAGGTTTAGGCCTAATGTATTCAAACTTATTTTTAAACATATGGACGCAGGCACTATAGTTGTAGGTCCTTTTGACGACGCCATGAACAATAGAATATTTGTGACAATCCAAAGGTCAAATAGTGCACATCCCCTGCGCTATAAAACGATTTCGAAAGGCATATGCAATATTCAACATTATGTCTAACCTTAAAATTCGCCATTTATGTTATTATTTAGGCTATGACTAGGTGGGAGACACACATATACACTAACAGCAATTCGTGTCTTCCTCGCGAGCCAGGGGTCGGAGCGCTACGTTTCCACCCCTGGCCGATCGTCTCCGTAAAACGTGGAAGTGAGCGGAGTCGAACTAAACAATTATAGCAACGCCTGTGGATAAACGCAAATATCCGCCCCAATTTGAAGACGGATACCTGACTGACTGGCAATCCCAATATAAATGACCCATTCACATGCTAAACATTGCATGTAACACGAACAGCGTGTGGATCAAATTATCCAAAATATGATATCACGTGACCGGTGCTCGATCACACTCCTCGTGGGTGATTTCATTTAAAAGACGATTGCCAGGGTTAAAGAAGAGCTGTTACATCGACACCTGGCGCGCTAGGATTACTCGCGTTGTCCCTTTACCAATTCAGTAACCCCCTGTCGATAGGCGACAAAACATGGTGGATCACGAGGGAGGCTCAGCCGGACCGCATCCTCGCGCGTCACGGACGCTGCTCCGTAGGTCAGTTTCAGGAGACCATGGATGGGCGCCCTGTGGGCTTTCTCAGTTATTTTAAACAGCGTTTACTGTGGCTGTAGAGACCCACTCGAGATCGAGTTACGGTCTCTGTTACACTGGCTGCGTTTGAAGTATGTCACAATCTGGGCAGAGACCTGGTCGCCTTCGTCCGGGCTCTCCTCTGATTAGCAACTTGTTTGAGCCTCTCCTCTCCCCTCGCAAAGCCCTTGTTCAACTCGTGCATCCACCTGTGCCGTTCCTTAGCGATTTCTTCTCACCGGTGTCTCTCTTTCACGTCAGATCGCGCTTGCAGACGTCCTTGAAACGGGGGCGATGGCGTCATGTGATTCTGTGACGCTGCTAATTACACCAGTATCAGCATCCAGTGGTATAGAACGACGTACGAAACTCTCAAAATTAGCTCAGCCAGTAGTACTGCTTACCGGGACGTTCTCGTGTCTTTATGTCAGCCAGCCACAGCGTCGTGACAATGGTTGAACGGTATTCAAGTTGGGATTATCGGAAGGTGTGGTCTTCGTCATCGGCCTGTAGCGCGGGTTTCGATGGTTGTGAGACTGTCCTCACGGGAAGTACTGTGTAGATCAGCGCAGTTAATGAGTTTGATTCAAGTAATTGTTATGTAATACGGTGATCTGTCATGTGTAGCGTATGTTGTCACCACCCCAGGCCCCTGACATCTCATATTAGTCATAGCTATTTCTTGCTATAAACATGTTTACATGCGGCTACCTTGTAGTTATGCATTTGTTTCCTCTCTATATCTCACTGAACAGGTTAACATATCTTCAGAATGCACCATTTTGAAGATAGTTCTTAAAATAGTTCCGAGTGGCCTGGCCATACACCGGGATCCACATAGCGTCGCATCGTGTCTTCGGTGCTGGCTCCGCCCATCCTGCCACCTCCCCCATCAATGTACTCAGGGGAAACACTGAGGAGGTAATATTGGAGATGTTTTGCTGTTCGATGGAAAGCTAGTTTGTGAGATTATTATTTCGGTTCGTGGGGTGAAATAGGTTGGTCGCGATTTGAACAAAACTCACAAAATATTGCGGTACATTCCAGTGTGTAATAGTATGTGAAGATTTGTCATACAATGTGCTCCATCTCTGGGGTAATGGAAGTATTTATACGAGTTTTGGCGTTGGAATGAATTTAATGTTATCTGGGCTAAGCCAGAGCTTCTGCACAACTTCGTTGTCGTACCATGACTTGATGGTCGCCAGAAATATTTATTTGCTTTATCTGCTTCTCTACCTCAGTCTTCAAAGCTCTCGTTTGAATAGTTGCTACTACCACAAAGATTTAGCCATCCCCACCCGGTCATTTTCCCGTTATGTACGGATAAACATACCAGTTCAGCTTGCGTCAGGCAATGTTCATATTGCCCAACATTTTAATGTATGTTATGACCTGTGTTAGAGATGCGTTACGTTACGAAGTACTGACATAGGTCTACCGATACTCTGCCCATTCCCTGCCCTGCCCTGCCCTGCCCTGCCCTGCCCTGCCCTGCCCTGCCCTGCCCTGCCCTGCCCTGCCCTGCCCTGCCCTGCCCTGCCCTGCCCTGCCCTGCCCTGCCCTGCCCTGCCCTGCCCTGCCCTGCCCTGCCCTGCCCTGCCTGCCCTGCCCTGCCCTGCCTCTGCCCTGCCCTGCCCTGCCCTGCCCTGCCCTGCCCTGCCCTGCCCTGCCCTGCCCTGCCCTGCCCTGCCCTGCCCTGCCCTGCCCTGCCCTGCCCTGCCTTCTCCTGCCCTGCCCTGCCCTGCCCTGCCCTGCCCTGCCCTGCCCTGCCCTGCCCTGCCCTGCCCTGCCCTGCCCTGCCCTGCCCTGCCTGCCCTGCCCTGCCCTGCCCTGCCCTGCCCTGCCCCCCTCCCCTGCCCTGCCCTGCCCTGCCCTGCCCTGCCCATGGCATGTCTATCGGTTGTTCATGGCCTGGGGCGTATTATTGCGTGTAGCGTCACACAACGGATAAACCAACCATCAAAGTTGTACGAATACTTCCAGTGTCGCCATCTATGAGATAGAAGGGGCTGAGACATACTTCCAAAGCGGGTATTGCGGTGACATTTACTTTAACGATATCTTTTGCCGGAGTTTCCCTTCTTCTTTTAATTCATGCCCAGAATCAAACCGTTGATTACTCTGCCATCTTACGAATAATTCGCGTTGCGATTGCTCAGTTACAGATTAATTTAAGGGTGGAAAGTGGAACAATTAACATACTGTCATCAGAATTTAATAGAGTAGACACAGTAGTGTACAATTACAATAAACCAGTAACTATTACTATTAGTTTATATTATCCGATCATATTGGCGATAAGAATTGTGCAGGTAAACTAAACAGTACTAGTACTAGTAGTCTGTAGACCAGACCAGGTCCAGGATGAGGACTCCAGTTGTTGAGAGCTTGATTTGATTAGTTAGTATACACACAATTGAATAACTTGTCAGCTTACCACATAGCCTAGCCTGTTGTAGATTGGTAGTTCAACATGTTGCTTTACTTTAGACAGAGTACTACTAGTCCACAGTACCGTACAGTCGTATTCCGGGTTAACCCAAAATGACTTTCACTTAGCTTTGTGTAAGGGCCAAAATGGCGTTCCAAAACAGTCTGCTACGTCACACGTAGTTACGTCGCTGGTTACCGAAGCGCCGCCTCGCGTCGCCACTTTCCGTAGTAGCATAGGTCGGGTTCCGTGATGTCTGGCCGATCAGGCGCAGTTGGAGAGTGTCTTGTTATCTCTCCACGTCCCAATGCGCATTTATGGTTGGTCTTACATGTCAACAGTTAGCTTTAGGGTTTGGTTTAATGTTTTTAAACCAGATTTACATCGTGCATGAGGGATAGTAGAAGGCTCTCCCTGTGTAACATGTTTACTTCTGCACATTCTGGCTACCAGAGTATCCACCGGTGAAATGTTGGCTTTCAAGCTGGCAATGTGTCATCTGCATCATGTCCTCCTTTTCTACCACTTCCACTTTGCCTCTCCCTTTCCCCCATTATATAAATACCGTCAAAATGTTACTGGTAGGAAATACTTTTTACCCACAAATTCTCAGTTCCGAAGTAGTCTATCGGACACTATTTCCATACCGATCGTCTTTTTACCTCATCACAAATCAAATTAGAAACGCAGTAAATTGGTTCTTGCCCATAACAGAACTATTTGAAATCAAGCGGTTACCAATTACCAAATAGTACCTCATTTACATTACACGTGTGTTGTGTGTGTGTGTGTGTGTGTGTGTGTGTGTGTGTGCGTGCGTGCGTGCGTGCGTGCGCGGTATCGATGGAGACAGTACTGGTGGTTGTCTCGGCTGACGGTGGAGGAATGTTACAAGCACAACACTTCCGTCTAACCGGTGCTGGATACAGCCGGAATCATTCCTCCAAACGGATCTTTGGTCTCTCTGGTGGATGTGCATCCATCGCACCCAGCTATGGTCTTAGTCGGTGTGCGTGTGTGTCCTTCCATAATGAACATACCACACACGTTTACGGTAGTTTTGTAATTTCATTAGGCCTGTTTTATATTGTGTATTTTCAATTTGTATCCGTTTTCTAACATGTGTTTAAAAAGAGAATACTTCCTTTCCTTCCGGTAAGCCATTACCGTCAAATAGGCCGATTGTGTGTACTAATCATTATTGGAGATGGACTCTAACAACAGTGCATGAATAAAACAGCGAGACGTTGGCTGTTGTAATATCTTGACAAACCCATTTAGGGCCATGAACAGGGACACTGACATGAGTGAAATAAAACACCGAGTTCAACTGTTCTCAGTGTTTCAGCACCTAACTGAATGGTAGATACGGAGCTGGACCCAAGCCTTACCAGGGTAGCATCGCATATTAGATATCATCAATAACCCAGGAAGGTTGACTATTACACGCTCAAGAAAGTGATCATGAAGTTGGAAAGACGTGTAATGTATAAACAAGCTCATGCAACTGGACAATGTAAATGTAGGTGTCATGGTCACGTGGGTGTGATCGAACACATATGCACATAACTTCTTGTATGCATTATGGCCATTTGACTGTGGAGCACTTCAGCAATAACATCCTGGTATTTGGACATAAGAGAAAGTGGGTTTATTTTTGGGAAAGCACTAATTTGGGGGGAGAATAAATATGTAATACACCTGATCAAAGAATGGCAATGAAGGTATTATTTTTTTTAATCAACCAACTGATAGGTGTAATGGCAAAATCTTGTATGTATTGTTTTGCATTTAATACATTCACTTCATTGTTAAAACACATTTATTTGTCTTACTTCAATAAAATCCAATTTTCATACAACTCTAGCAAACTGTAGTCTCTCAAGTTGGTGGCATCCTGTACTTCTGACAATTTTAATAAACACACACTTGCAACCATCAGTTCAATGTCAATGTTACACACACCCATGTTTTATGTTAATATATACATATTAGTCACATAGTATTTTCACCAAATCCCGTCCGTGGCTACATGATACACTCAACGTGATTCTTTTTCATCTGTGAAAAGTTTTGGTAAGCGCAGGCCGACTAAATTCGCAGCTTCTTCAATTGATCGTTCCCCTTTGCCTTTGTACTGTTTCAAAAGTTCCTACAACAAATGAACACAACATATTTTGTTAAAAAAAGTCTGATAGATCTTTTAGTGATTTTACCTGTCTTCAAATAACTTACTTATTTGCTGTTTCAATTTTAATATTAACATTTAATTTATGAAAAAAGGTTGTCAAGTTGGAAGAATATTTTAGAATATTGTTTATGACACAACAATTAATAAAAATGTGGAATACAGTTTTTGACGGCCACTGGCAGTCTTGTCAGCAACTGGTTTGTTCTTCCTCTGGTCACCATATGGGGCTGCGGGCAGGTTATCCTATATGTGACTCAGCTACTGTCAACTCTTCAGTATCATATATCACAATTTAAAAAAAATCATCTGAAGGGTGGGAGCTTCAGACGGTTGGCCTGACTCGGACTGAATACATATTAAATAATTTTTCCTGACATCTGTCATCTACATTCTGAACTGATCACTTTACTATTTGATACACTGTAAAAGGGAACAATAAAAAAGTAAAATTAATTAATTATGAAAGTTTTTTATTTTAGTTTGAAGAAAACATATTATCCATGTTTTACATTTACTAGTTTGCTGTACTTAGACAATAATGGTAGAGCTACAAGATATGGGGCTCTCGTGGGGCGAGACTCAGGCCACAGCAAAGGACAGGACCCTGGGGAGGAACATTGTTGTTGTAGCCTTATGTCCCACTGGGGACGAAGAGGATAAGTAAGTAAGTAAGCTGTCTGGATCAGTCCATTAATCAAGGGAATAGGTGGTACTTTGTAATTTTGAAAGGGTCAGTTCAACATTATGTTGATTAGTTTAACAAAAATAGTGTAACTTCTATTGCATGTAAATCCTTGGAAAACAAACCCGGATGTGCATCAAGACAATGTGCTTGTTCAATTTCAAAATGTCTTAGTTGGAAACGGATGGATGGCTATGCCATGTACATTGTAGGGACGTTTCCTTCAAATGTAAGCAGAATAATGTACAATGTTTCTTTATATTGTGACTTGACTGCTAGTTTATGTCCTACATCAAATTAACTTTGACTGCGGGTAGCAGTTGTATTTTCAGTTAAAATTAATTAAGAACACAATTTTACCCAGAATACATTGTGGAGCAAACAAATGAACCAATTTCTGACCAGATCAATACATGGAGATCTTTGAACACCATGACAAACATGTTGCTTAAATTTGAATTTTTTGTTGCAAGATTACAATTTACCTCATGTTTCCTAACACTTGTGAGCAGACATAAGTAGGTTTGGCCGATGTGTGTGACTTCTTGTTCACCTCTACAAATTTGTTGTGTTGTCACGCGATATTTCTGAAACTGCTTCTCGACATATGCAAATGTTGGGTTCTCACTCAGCGGACCCTGAAAGTAAAAAAAGCTGCATAGAGCAATTGGTAATCTCCACCCTCACATTTCTTCTACTATATTCTAGATAAAAATTGGCAGGGTTCAGTTTCAGAAAATAAACTTCTTCTTCTGGATACCGCCTAGCCTCAACATGCTGAGGATACAGGCGGGCGAACAGGAAAAATCAGAAAAATATTCCACTCAAAGTCAAGACAGGCAAAGCCAGTGGAAATTTAGATCCCAACCCAAGTGAGTCCATGAGTTTTTAAATAGATTGCCTTATATTAGCAAATATAGTAGCTTAGGCCAGGTAAAAAATTAAATGGTAGTAGACTAGTGGTTAACCACCAATAACGCAATAATTACCAACTCGACCCTCAACTCAATCTCAGCATGGACAATCCACTTATATTATCGCCCATGTCCACTTTAAATATTTACAAGATTTGCGTGTTCGTCACAAGTCCGTATTGTGTAAACATTGTGAATGCAAATAGGAAGCTAGACATATAATGTCTGAACCTGTACCTTTTTAATTACATGGCGCAATTCCCGCTTCAAACCCTTCAGAATTTCCAAACCTGTGACCCTTGCTGCCATGTTGATTAATGTACACTTGGTGTCGCCATCTGGGGGAGATTTTAAAGTAACAAAACCTTTTTTTAACCCAAAACGCTACTCATTGAAAACGTCAAGGAAACATGTTATTTCAATATTATGTACGCTTTTATTATGCGGTGTTTTCATATATAAACTCAGCTATTTTACATATAATTATATGCATTGGTTTGACAGTGTGCATTCCGACCAAGTTTGTCCCATAGATTGTATGCATTCAGGTAGTGGTGCATTAAAAGTGCTGCCACCTCAAGGAGCCTGGGTAACCGAGGCTAATTCCAATAATGATTCCGCCAAGGCTCGAAATGTTTATTCATTGATGATGGCTGTTCAAATTGGCAAAGAGCGAGGCCCTAATTTAGCGACTGTATTTGACACTGTATGGAAATCATTCGTAAAGTTAACACAATCTGAACTATGTACCAGCTCCGAAGAGATTCAGGTATCGGTTGTGGGCGATAATATAGGGAAAAAACCTCGTGTGTCACAGGGCCGGAATAATTGTTCGTAAATAGGTTCCGGATATTGACTATAGGGGGCATAGGCATATAGTTATGGACAAAGTGCTTATCTTTTTCATAGGGCTGGGATAAGGTATTTACCCGGCCCATTTGACTTTGTTAACGATTACGCGTTCTGCGATGTGAAATGGGGTCGGATTATTAGTATACCTCTGGCTCTGCTAGAATGCACCAATCGCAAAGCACCAACTGCCAAGTCACAATCCCCCCAACAGGGTGGTCACAATGTACCACTTCAGGTCGGAATGCACCAATTTATTTGATGATAACAAACTTATTGCAATGCTCTGGTCAGTCTTTATATTTAGGCCGTGACTGTTAGACTGGATACGGTCGAATAGCCTGGTGAACTATTCGTCCGGATATGGATAAATAACTTGTGTTTGCATATACACTATTTGACTGGATAAATACGGACAAATAGCCCGAGATAAATACGGACAAATAGCCCATGTTTGCATATGCGCTATTTGACCAGATAAATGCGGACAAATAGCCTGACATTGATGAAAGATCGTTAGATGCAACTTGGAAGACGTGGATACTTCTACCTTCTCATGAATGCATATTAGCCAATACCGTGGTGTTTCGCAAACATTTTTAAGCCATAAAATTATGTTACACAAATTTAATCAAATAGTCTAAGTGTTATGCTATAGATTAAGAAATTATGTTTAAATTAAAAATATTCATCTGTTCGACACTTGATACGGATGGAAGCCATGCCCATGTTTGTAGCCTTGTTTTATTTTACTTGTCAATTCCCTTTTTTTTCTTTCAAATATGGCATAATACGAAGACCAAGACATGTATCACATAATTGTTGTTTGTGTTATGCAAAAACTATATGTACCTGTGCATATATATATATATATATATATATATATATGAAATCAATAATTTTATTCTAGCAGTAAGACATCTTCCTCGGCTGTCCTACTATCTCTTAAAGCTGTAAAAGTTACTATTTTCAAATTGCACAACAGTTGCTGATAAACTTTTAAAATCCATGAATTGAACTCCCGCGAAAAATGTATCCAGACAAATAGCCTGAGTACTGACCTACGCTAGTTGTCCATATTCGGACATATAGTTCCCCAGGCTATTCGACCATATGCGGAAGTATAGCCACTTCAAGTTATTTAATAAATAACTATAAGTACATAATACATGAGTTATAGATGTTATGTTATGTCCCCCCAAAATATGGTCGGTATGTCCCTAAGAAAAATAATAAGTAATTTTTAAAATGCACAAATGAATGACACTTTTAAATGTTACAAAAAGAGTGTCACCATTATTGCTAATGTCCACTGATTTAAGTTAAGACTTGAGTATGAAAATAACAACAGTTTAAACAATTTATTTACGACATATTATCTAGGATAAGTCCATATACCAGTATAATAACTTCTTTCATTATCATTCATGCATCATTATGGCACTTGATAGATACTGTATGTAGAAAAGTTTTAAAGAAATTATGGAGTGATTTGTTTTTATGAAGACCTCCATGATGTATACATAGACAGTGGGGCATTCTGACCATAATTCCCAGAGTATGATCCCAAACAATTTACTGATAACGGATTGCATAAGGCCTAGTAACTTGGTAAACTTGCTGTACTTCAATATTTGCCTATCAGTAACTTCCTGACAACTATGTTACAATGTCTACACTGGCACAGTACATTCAATAAGCCATTTATAGAAGTATTAGAACATCACAATAAACACTGGGATCACCTAAAATATGTCCCAAACCAGATGAACAATGCTGACCTTGTTCTGTTGCGATTTGTGCAACTGCCTTAGTAATGGAATAATTGCCATGATGGATACTTTTGATATACCCCTGGGGTATATCGAACTGCAGAAGTTATTATATCTTCATAAGATGCCTTATCCTGTCATTCATATGTTCCTTGTTTGTTTTATTTATATGCCAAATAAAGGTCATTTTAATTAAACAAAAATGAAATTTATCACAACCGAATGTAGATAGATCAATAAATCATGGAATCATTGGACAATGAAACTTAAGTTCTTAAATGATAAAACTCCCTCAAAGGGCTTCCAGTCTCATGTGCCTTTCTTGGTAGGCAAAATGGTGGCACAGTGTACATACTCACATGTTACTCGTGTGTTTTTTATTTATATTTTCATATTTAGATAATTGTCTATTTTGTAGAAATTAGTCGCAGACATTATTGAAAAAGCGGAGCAAGCAGTACACATGGTGAATGAAATCCAAATATTTAGCACAAATGAAGACATAAAAGAAGTGAACACATCTGAAATAAGGTATGAATTTCTATTTTCCTAATTACTTCGTCACGATATGTCACATAGTTTTATTGTTATTATTAAGCTTCTGCTGAGTTCACTTTTACTACGTGGTTAAACGGTTCAGAGATAATGAATTTTACTACGTGTACATGCTTCCAGAGATAATTAACTTTATTAAGTGTTTACATGGTTCCAGAGATAATTCTAAGTGTTCACATGGTTCCAGAGATAATTAATTTTACTACTTATTGACATGGTTCCAGAGATAATTTATTTTACTACTTCTTTACATAGTTCCAGAGATAATTTATTTTACTACTTCTTTACATGGTTCCAGAGATAATTACTTTTACTTCATGTTGACATGGTTCCAGAGATAATTAATTTTACTCCGTGTTTACATGGTTCCAGAGATAATTAACTTTACTATGTATGTACATGGTTCCAGAGATAATAAATTTTACTATGTATTTACATGGTTCCAGAGATAATTACTTTTACTATGTATTTACATGGTTCCAGAGATAATTACTTTTACTTCATGTTTACATGGTTCCAGAGATAATAAATTTTACTCTGTGTTTACATGGTTCCAGAGATAATTAATTTTACTCCATGTTTACATGGTTCCAGAGATAATTAATTTTCCTACGTGTTTACATGGTTCCATCCAGAGATAATTAATTTTACTCTGTGTTTACATGGTTCCAGAGATAATTAATTTTACTCCGCGTTTACATGTTTCCAGAGATAATTAATTAAGGGCTTGTATGAACAGGGGCAAGTTGAAGGTAGTACCATGGACATGCTCAACATGTAATAATTTTATGGAGCAAGTTTCATGCCAAAATAAAGAAAATATTGTATGATAGGTCATACCCTGGGAGGTACGTCACAAGTAGTTCCACCTTCATTAAAATCGAAGTGGATCTGATAAAAGAACTTATTAAATTTACAAAATATTTTTTTTGCAAATTCACTGATGACAATTTATATTTACTGACAGCGATGCTTTTAGTTTATACTGCTGATGATTTGCAGAAGTTTGTCTTGCTTTTAATGTAGATCATATGATTCCCATTTACCTGCTTGGCAGTTTTGTAAAACCCTGACTTCAAATTAATATATTGGTTAGTTCTCTTGGTGAGTTTTTGCACTGCCTTTGCAATAATTATTGTGTTGTAATAATAATAATTCTATGACTTTTCTAGGTTCTTGTTATTACCAGCTGTGCTTGCCTACTGCACTGACAGGAACATCAAGAATGATCGCTTTGACGCAGTGCAGAAAGCACAGGTAGGAATCTGAACTTTGAACTCTTCAAACATCAAAGTTACACCAGTCAGATTGAGTTGAAAATTCACTGTCACATCATGTTATGATAACTGTCCAAACGTAAGAGCTTTTTTAATGTAAATTACACAAATCAACCAACCTATTCTTTAACATTGCAAGTATAGTCATATTTCAAAAAACATAATTGGTAGATAATGTCTTGACTTATTAACAGATTAATTATTATATAAAGTTAATGTATCATTTTAAACGAAACAAAATTTTTTTTAGGTGTTAAACAAACAAGCTGTTGCTTCCCATGACCCTGAATATGCTACAGCCACAGCTGTGCTGTTTTGACATTTATTCACATATAAAAAATTATTAAATAAAAAATGGTCACTTGTCAAGCTCATATGCACGGTTGCACAGGGCTTTATGCAGGATAAAATTATTGCCAGTCACACATGTTTTGGTGGACACATGGATGTTAACTGTTAAGCCAGTTTACAAACTATAAATGTGTCTGATGAGCTTAAATGGACTACAAACACACATGTGACACCATTTTCACTCACTTTGAAGGCATAACTAACAATATCTATGGTTTTGGATGACTCTTTTGCTTCTTCATTTTTTACCCGTTCACCCATATTTCTACCCATCAATATTCGTTTTTACCCATCCAAATGAGGGGTGGACGGGTCTCTACATAAAGCTACGCGGTTGCACGAATACTCACGCAAATGCGCATTTGTTAAACAATTAATAGTATTGCTAATTCAATTGTAGAAAAAGATAATGGCCTGACTATTGGGGCTGATCAGAAACAACATTATTCACATACATGCACAGACACCCTTGAGTGTGTGGTGTTTGTGTGTGTTTGTTGTATGCATGTGTGCATACATGTTTGTGTCATTATATTATTATGTTATTATTATTTATACACACCCATTTGTTTGTTTCTAACCAGCTGGGTTTAGTGCTTGTTTCTCTCCCTAGGTTTACTGCAGAGACTTTCTCAAGTTATGTAGACAATATAAAGTTACACAAAAAGATATTCCCGGCATCACTGAGGAGGGAGATGGGGAAGAACATGGGAAAGGTGAACCAAAGGTGGCCAGGTAAACAAGGAGTGTAACACACTGCTTACTATTGTATATTGTCATGACAGAAACTGTGCAACTATGTGAAGTGAAAAATGATATATATATATATATATATATATATATATATATATATATATATATATATATATGTATATATATGTATATATATGTATATATATATATATATATATATATATATATATATATATATATATATATCTATATATATACAAACACATCTCTACACCAATCTCCGAGCTTGTTTTTATATTTAACCTCTTTCTTTTGCAATGTTAAAAATATTACAGAATTGGCATTTATTGCATATTGTCATTAACAGGTTGGACATAAAATTGCATAAAGCGTAGAATCTTACAGATAGTTTATTAATTAAGTAATTATTGGGCATGCTTTACAGAATGAACAGATTCATGTGACCAAAAAAACTGTCACACTTCTACGGAATCTACAACTGGCGTGGGTGTAAACATAATTGTTCTACTATTTTAAACTATGTGGACAAGCATTATTATTATGAATTTATTCAGCCTCCGTTGCCGGAGAAGAAACATTACATACATATTCATAAGTACATTCATATATAAAAGACACACGGTGAAGAATAAAAACCTGATAAAATAAGATAAATAGCAACAATACATACAGTGGCATGATATAATATATAAAACTCAGTGTATATTGTGTATATCAGTTAAAATAAAGAGACGCGTGATATATTAGAGTGCAGTGGTTAACAGATGAACTAAAAGATGTTCATGTGAATATGGCTTGATAAAATTATCAGTAAATAAAAGGTGTCTAATCGAGTCAACAAGACCATCATTGTTTGTCACACTAGTTTTGGGTATATGTTGAGAATTAAAGGCTTATATAGATACTTGCATCACATGATTGAAATATCTCAAAATTCAATTTTTCTAAAATCTTATGAGAATTACATAAATAATTATGATATATTATTATTATCATCATTACTCCAAATGGACTACCCCGGGGGGTAATTCCAATGTCCTCATATACACTATGCAGTTATGTTTTGTCCGAGAAGTTTTCATGAACAGTGGTTGCACTGACGAATATGTAATAGTCCCATTAACAAAATAAAATGTGATGTTTCATTAACACTGGTGTTTCCATGAGCAGTTTAGAATTGCACTAATGTGTATCCATGATGTTTCATTAACACTGATGTATCCATGAGCAGTTGTGAAGTGACATGGTGTGTAACTGCAGCCAGCGACCAGACATGGCACAATTGACGAGACAACGGGAAGAGAAGTTGGCAAGGTTTAGGGAGCAGAAAGAAATGGAAAGAAAACTAGACGAGCTTGAGAAGTCGGTCAACAAGGATCATGTTGACGACGAAGTAAAGGTAATCATGTAATTTCTTTCACATAACCACAGTCAAATTGTTTACAGGTGATGCACAGCTGTTTTCACTGCCTGATTTATTGACATGTGACCATTGTAAAGAAAGCCAGTGTAAAACAAGCCAGTGCAAAACAAGCCAGTGTAAAACAAGCCAGTGTAAAGCAAGCCAGTGTAAAGCAAGCCAGTGTAAAGCAAGCCAGTGTAAAGCAAGCCAGTGTAAAACAAGCCAGTGTAAAGCAAGCCAATCTCAATGCTGCTTCATATGATAAGCAGGATTGCAAATAAGCCACTCGAATTCTAGCTGATAACAAGCCCATTTTGCTTGCAGAATCCTTCTGCCCTCCAGGTGGTTTTGAACTGTCACAATTGGAATGTTAGGCAACATAATAATAGGGAGCATTTTTACCGTTAGGTTTTATAAACTATTTTTGATTAGAGTATTGTTTTAAGAACAAATTATTTTACCATTTTGTTTCTTTACTGAACATTGCACGCAACTTTCCCTACTTTGGGTTGAATAATATCTTTGTGATATAATAATGTTACATGACTTTTTTTAGATTATTTTTCTTATTTATGAATAACTTGTTTTACATTTCAGAGGGAATACTATTTGACATTATTACAGAAGTGGATTGGGACATGTATTGAACAATTGGAAAGCATACAAAGTAAGTGTGACATGTGACGCGTCTAGAGTATGTCTTCAGAACTAAGGCATATCATGTGTTCATTTTAACAGAGCTGTATCAGCAAAATGAGTGACAACTGCCTAGACAACTGATTTATTTAACGTATGTTTGCCTACCCACTGTTTACTACCCATAAATCCTTTGGTTTAAAAATATTTAATTTGCTGTGACATCTTGTTGAACCATTTGCGGTTGTCATGTTTCGTCGGCTGTGACAAGAAGTCATGCCCTTCATTGTGACGATGCGTCATGCCACTGATTTGTGCTGGTTTTGCCAAAAGTATCAGCACAAAATGAGTGAGGCAGGAAACTAGACAGACGAGGAGCAGACCAAGAGACACAACATGGCTGCAGAACACCTCCTGTCAGTAGAGGAAGGACTTTCTACCAGGAGATGTGCTAGAGAACCAAGGACACACTGCCTGCCAGACACAGGTTGTCCTGATTCATGCAGCTACGACAGCGTGATGTATTACAGCGCAGACTTTGTTCAACAAGTCCATTACCCATCCAACCCGTCCAATCTACAATATACAGTGTCGACTGTGAGGCAATGCCAATGCAAGTGACATTCTTGATGCCGAGAGTGTCCAGAATGGAAAGGACGCCAGCTGCTTCATCAGCTGCGTTCACTCCTTCCTTGACGGACGCCAGCTGCTTCATCAGCTGCGTTCACTCCTTCCTTGAAGGACGCCAGCTGCTTCATCAGCTGCGTTCACTCCTTCCTTGAAGGACGCCAGCTGCTTCATCAGCTGCGTTCACTCCTTCCTTGAAGGACGCCAGCTGCTTCATCAGCTGCGTTCACTCCTTCCTTGAAGGACGCCAGCTGCTTCATCAGCTGCGTTCACTCCTTCCTTGAAGGACGCCAGCTGCTTCATCAGCTGCGTTCACTCCTTCCTTGAAGGACGCCAGCTGCTTCATCAGCTGCGTTCACTCCTTCCTTGAAGGACGCCAGCTGCTTCACCAGCTGCGTTCACTCCTTCCTTGAAGGACGCCAGCTGCTTCACCAGCTGCGTTCACTCCTTCCTTGAAGGACGCCAGCTGCTTCACCAGCTGCGTTCACTCTTCTTAAGGACCAGCTGCTTCATCAGCTGTTTCTTTACTGAACATTGCACGCAACTTTCCCACTTGGGTTCACTCCTTCCTTGAAGGACGCCAGCTGTTACATGCTTTTTTTAAGGACGCCATTTTTCTTATTTCTGAAGGAATTTGTTTCTTTCAGCGGCGAATACTCTTTACATTAAGGACGCAGTGGTTTGGGACATGTATTGAACATTGGAAACCCAAAAAAGTGTTGACAGTGCGGTCAGATCTTTCCCTTCAGAACGCAGGCTTATCATGTGTTCATTTTTAAGGAGAGCTGTATCAGCTGCGTTCACAACTGCCTAGGACGCACTGCTTCATTAAAGCGTTGTTTCCTAAACCCACTGTTTCTAGCTCGTTAACTCCTTCGGTTTAAGGACGCATTTAATTTGCGTGACACCCCTTGCTTGAACCCATTTGCGGTTTTCATTTTTCCCGTCGGCTGTTCACAAGAGGGTTCACCCTTCCTTTGAAGGTCGCCACTGCTTCATGCTGGTTCATCCTTAAGGGTACGCCAAAATGAGTGAGGCTGGTTCACTCCTTCCTGAAGGACGCCAAAGCTGCTTAAATCAGGCTGCGAACACCTCCTTCAGTAGAGGAAGGACTTTCTACCAGGAGATCCTCCCTAGAGAACCAAGGACACACTGCCTGCCAGACACAGGTTGTCCTGATTCATGCAGCTACGTCAGCGTGATGTATTACAGCCCCAGATTTTGTTCAAAAAGTGCGTTACCCTTCCAACCCGCCAATCTACAATATCAGTGCGACTGTGAGGCAACCCCAAACTCCCAAGTGCGCATTCCTTGATGGAGAGTGTCCAGAATGGACCAAGGACGCCAGCTGCTTCACCAGCTGCGTTCACTCCTTCCTTGAAGGACGCCAGCTGCTTCACCAGCTGCGTTCACTCCTTCCTTGAAGGACGCCAGCTGCTTCACCAGCTGCGTTCACTCCTTCCTTGAAGGACGCCAGCTGCTTCATCCAGCTGCGTTCACTCCTTCCTTGAAGGACGCCAGCTGCTTCACCAGCTGCGTTCACTCCTTCCTTGAAGGACGCCAGCTGCTTCACCAGCTGCGTTCACTCCTTCCTTGAAGGACGCCAGCTGCTTCACCAGCTGCGTTCACTCCTTCCTTGAAGGACGCCAGCTGCTTCATCAGCTGCGTTCACTCCTTCCTTGAAGGACGCCAGCTGCTTCATCAGCTGCGTTCACTCCTTCCTTGAAGGACGCCAGCTGCTTCATCAGCTGCGTTCACTCCTTCCTTGAAGGACGCCAGCTGCTTCACCAGCTGCGTTCACTCCTTCCTTGAAGGACGCCAGCTGCTTCATCAGCTGCGTTCACTCCTTCCTTGAAGGACGCCAGCTGCTTCATCAGCTGCGTTCACTCCTTCCTTGAAGGACGCCAGCTGCTTCATCAGCTGCGTTCACTCCTTCCTTGAAGGACGCCAGCTGCTTCATCAGCTGCGTTCACTCCTTCCTTGAAGGACGCCAGCTGCTTCATCAGCTGCGTTCACTCCTTCCTTGAAGGACGCCAGCTGCTTCATCAGCTGCGTTCACTCCTTCCTTGAAGGACGCCAGCTGCTTCACCAGCTGCGTTCACTCCTTCCTTGAAGGACGCCAGCTGCTTCACCAGCTGCGTTCACTCCTTCCTTGAAGGACGCCAGCTGCTTCACCAGCTGCGTTCACTCCTTCCTTGAAGGACGCCAGCTGCTTCATCAGCTGCGTTCACTCCTTCCTTGAAGGACGCCAGCTGCTTCATCAGCTGCGTTCACTCCTTCCTTGAAGGACGCCAGCTGCTTCACCAGCTGCGTTCACTCCTTCCTTGAAGGACGCCAGCTGCTTCATCAGCTGCGTTCACTCCTTCCTTGAAGGACGCCAGCTGCTTCATCAGCTGCGTTCACTCCTTCCTTGAAGGACGCCAGCTGCTTCATCAGCTGCGTTCACTCCTTCCTTGAAGGACGCCAGCTGCTTCATCAGCTGCGTTCACTCCTTCCTTGAAGGACGCCAGCTGCTTCATCAGCTGCGTTCACTCCTTCCTTGAAGGACGCCAGCTGCTTCATCAGCTGCGTTCACTCCTTCCTTGAAGTCTACGGCATGGAAGTGACACGTGCACCTCCACACACATCCGTGCCAGGAATTCCTAGTCCTGTGGTACTGGCTTTGGTGTGTCCTCACAGGCCAACATGTTTCACCGTGAGCTTCCTCCTGACTGTGCACACCAAGTTTTCTTATGACTGGTGTTGCTTCCTATAAAGGGACAACATTTAGATGGACGAAGTCAATTTCCTTAAAGGGACATTGTAATGTTGTGTCCCCCTTCCAGGTCCCCAGCAGCCATCAGCGGGTTACCGTCCCTTTGGGACCCACCTTCATCAGTTTGGTTTCCCTTTCCAAAGGACGCCAGGCTTAAAAAAAGCGCCACCCTTTCCCTTAAGACTACGGAAAGGGAAGAGACCCCGGGGCCCCACACAATTGAAACCTTTCCTGGGTCGGGCTTTGGGTGTCCTCACGGGAACTGTGTTTTCACCGGGGCCCTCAAGACTGTGCCACCAAGTTTTTTTGGGACGGGGGAAAACACCCAAAAAGAAGCGGGACAGTGCTCCTTTTAAATGTCTGATGTCGCCACGCCACCACATAATGTAATACTTGGTCGTGGTCCAGGGTGCGGTCAAGGACGTGGTCGTGGCTCAGAGGGAAGGGACTGGGGTCAGCCAGACTGGACTTTTGTGTCATGTATGTTAACTGTGGACTTTATGCTGTTACTTTATGCTGATAAAGTGTTTGTGTGGGTGGGTGAGTGGGTGGGTGTGAGAGAGAGGGGGGGCAGTTGTTTCGCTGTAATATCACACCCAATCAAGTTTTTGTGTGCTCTCTTGTTAAGTCATAATGTGTTTCTTAATATGTCATTATTATTTGTAATCTGTGTATATATTACGGTAGAAGACAAAGTTTCTTCACCAGCAGGCAAATGTGACCTTTCTGGTTGTGTGCAGAGATAGCTGGCATTCATGTATAAAGAGCTAGAAACACGATTAAAGCCTGAAGTATGTTGAACTTTTGGTTCTTGATTTCTCCTTATTAGTTTCCACATAGGCATGGTATTTAGTTTGTCATAACTTTAGTTATTTTCAAGATTCAAGAAATCGGGTAACATATTTGGAAAGCAGGAATACTGAACTGTCACATAACCACAAAAATGACAAGTGAAAATTTGCACCATGTGAAGGGTTTTTCCCCGAGATCACAAACATATGTACTAATACTGTATTAGTAAAACAACATATTTTTATGCTGAAGAATATGTGTTGCTTTGTTTTGTAATCTCTAAAGGTCGGCAGGTGTATGATTGATAAATTTGAGACAATATGTGCTTGATCTTGCAAAGACACATTTACTCAGAGACTTCAGTGTCGTATTCTCAGTCGAGAGATCCCAAGGTCAAGGTGGTTAAACAGGTCTGCCATGGAATAAAGTGTAAAGGCCCTTGATCAGTCCCGAGGACTGGATACTGTGCTATGTAAGACGCTATATGAGACCTTGCCTTTGCTTTATAGTGGAGCTACCTATACTGGAACATATGAAAAAGAGGCAGGGCGGTGGACAGGAAGCAGGAAGTAGCGGCGCAGCAGCAAATGTAGACACCTCGCAGAAAAAACAAAGTAAACTGGTGAGATGATAATTTTATAATCGCAACCACATTAGCAAGTGTGTTTATGTGATAAAAATTAGATGAGTAGGCAAAAAACACTGCAGTTACATTTGTTCATGTGAAGTACTTGCACATATGTACACTGACTATATTGTACCATAATTCTTGCACAAAATGTTGTTAACTTTGTATGTATGTGGCATGTAGCAAAATCTGGTGTAGAGAAATGTAGATGTCAACTGTCTTTAGCTGCCTAAAAATAACAATTGTAATTGTATTTGACAAGTTCTAACAATTACTAGAATTCACCTGTTACGTGGGTTGCTGTAATTACCCAGTATACTAGTACAGCTGTATACAACTAAGAGGAGGATTTAGATTTCCTACAGGTGCATTACTGTTTTATCTTGAGAATGTTGGACACCACACTAACATCGTATGTATTTTAATTAATGACATAGGATGCTGTGATGATAATGATTTATTCCCTCTTGCAGCCGTATCGGCGTCCTTTTATCTTATTTATTCCCTCTTGCAGCCGTATCGGCGTCCTTTTATCTTATTTATCCCCTCTTGCAGCCGTATCGGCGTCCTTTTATCTTATTTATTCCCTCTTGCAGCCGTATCGGCGTCCTTTTATCTTATTTATTCCCTCTTGCAGCCGTATCGGCGTCCTTTTATCTTATTTATTCCCTCTTGCAGCCGTATCGGCGTCCTTTTATCTTATTTATTCCCTCTTGCAGCCGTATCGGCGTCCTTTTATCTTATTTATTCCCTCTTGCAGCCGTATCGGCGTCCTTTTATCTTATTTATTCCCTCTTGCAGCCGTATCGGCGTCCTTTTATCTTATTTATTCCCTCTTGCAGCCGTATCGGCGTCCTTTTATCTTATTTATTCCCTCTTGCAGCCGTATCGGCGTCCTTTTATCTTATTTATTCCCTCTTGCAGCCGTATCGGCGTCCTTTTATCTTATTTATTCCCTCTTGCAGCCGTATCGGCGTCCTTTTATCTTATTTATTCCCTCTTGCAGCCGTATCGGCGTCCTTTTATCTTATTTATTCCCTCTTGCAGCCGTATCGGCGTCCTTTTATCTTATTTATTCCCTCTTGCAGCCGTATCGGCGTCCTTTTATCTTATTTATTCCCTCTTGCAGCCGTATCGGCGTCCTTTTATCTTATTTATGTTGTTATTTATTTATGTTGGACACCACACTAACATCGTATGTATTTTAATTAATGAAATATGATGCTGTGATGATAATTATTTATTCCATCTTACAGCCGTATCGGCGTCCTTTCATCATAACGAAGGATCAGCTCGAGAAGGCAGTGTTTGGGGCAGGCTACCCCAGTGTCCCCGTCATGTCCATTGACGAGTTCTACGAGAGTAGTGTGGCAGCTGGGGACTTCCCCCCCTCCACAAGGTCAGTCCCAGATACCCCACCCTCTCAACACTACAATTATACCCCACCCTCTCAACACTACACAATACTTTACAATATACCCCACCCTCTCAAGACTTTACACAATACTTTACAATATACCCCACCCTCTCAAGACTGTTTACAATTTACCCCACCCTCTCAACACTTTACACAATACTTTACAATATACCCCACCCTCTCAAGACTACAATATACCCCACCCTCTCAACACTTTACACAATACTTTACAATATACCCCACCCTCTCAACACTACAATATTACCCCACCCTCTCAACACTACACAATACTTTACAATATACCCCACCCTCTCAACACTTTACACAATACTTTACAATATACCCCACCCTCTCAAGACTTTACAATATACCCCACCCTCTCAACACTTTACACAATACTTTACAATATACCCCACCCTCTCAAGACTACAATATACCCCACCCTCTCAACACTTTACACAATACTTTACAATATACCCCACCCTCTCAACACTTTACACAATACTTTACAATATACCCCACCCTCTCAACACTTTACACAATACTTTACAATATACCCCACCCTCTCAACACTTTACACAATACTTTACAATATACCCCACCCTCTCAACACTTTACACAATACTTTACAATATACCCCACCCTCTCAACACTTTACACAATAGTTTACAATATACCCCACCCTATCAACACTTTACATAATACTTTACAATATACCCCACACTCTCAACACTTTACACAATACTTTACAATATACCATTCAAGACTGTTACAATATACCCCACCCTCTCAACACTTTCACAATATTTACATTCCCCCCTCCTTAAATACCCCACCCTCTCAACACTACAATATACCCCACCCTCTCAACACTTTACACAATACTTTACAATATACCCCACCCTCTTAAGACTGTTTACAATATACCCCACCCTCTCAACACTTTACACAATACTTTACAATATACCCCACCCTCTCAACACTACAATATACCTCACCCTCTCAACACTACACAATACTTTACAATATACCCCACCCTCTCAACACTACAATGTACCCCACCCTCTCAACACTACAATATACCCCACCCTCTCAACACTACAATATACCCCACCCTCTCAACACTTTACACAATACTTTACAATATACCCCACCCTCTCAAGACTATACAATATACCCCACCTCACAAGACATTATGTAATATACCCCACCCTCTCAAGACTTTACACAAGACCTTTTACAATACACCCCATTCTCTCAAGACTTTACACAAGATTTTTACAAAATACCCCACTCTCTAGACTGTGCAAGCTACTCCACCCTCTCTAGGCTTCATGCGAGATACAAAGCCCTCTCAAGACACACCCCATCTAGACTTTATACGAGATACGCTACTCTCTCTAGACTTTATACGAGATACCCACCCTCTTTATACAAGATATGCTACCCTGTCTAGACTTTATACGAAATACCCACCCTCTTTATACAAGATACGCTACCCTCTCTAGACTTTATTACGAAATACCCACCCTCTTTATATGAGATACGCTGCCCTCTCTAAACTTTATACGAGATATGTCACCCACTTTATATGAGATACCCCACCCTATCTATACTCATACAAGTTACCCCACCCTCACTAGACTTTACACGAGATATCCCGCGCCCTCTTCCACTTTATTCAAGATGTCCCAGCCCCTCTCAACCTTCCAGCAGTATTCCACCATCTCCCACTTAATACGAGATACTCCACCCTCAAAAGACAGTACAATGAACCCCACTCTCTATGGATACATGAAATACCTCACTCTGTTAACTTTACATGAGATACCCCACCCCCATTAGACAGTACGAGATACCCCACTCACTATGGACTACATGAAATAATTCACTCTCTCTACACTTTACATGAGATACCCCACCCACATATTGCAGGTTTTTTTAACCGTGTTTCTTTGTGCTTGTCAGAAGCAAACTAAGTAATCTATGTTTCTTGAAAATTTATTTTATTTTCCTGTTTTAGTTAAGCAATTCCAAGAAAAAGTGCATCTAATGCCCATTTGGATTATCACGTTTTGAAAAAAATTCTGGATGAACTTTGCAAAAAGTTGACTTATCATTCACTCGTATTGCCAATGCTTGTGGTAGTAAAGTGCTTTAATTTCAACACTTTTGACCGGGGTATTGGTGGGTGGGGCCAGTGTAGAATTTTTTAAATAAACAAATGCATTTAAAAATATTTACCGAGTGTCTTATTGTACACATTGCACCTGTTTATTGACGTTGCACCTGTTTATTTACATCCCCGCAGTGGTCAGCCGAGCATCTCGAGGACTGGGGTAACAAGGATTGAGGGAGGGGATGCGAGTGGGGAGGCGGGAGAGACAGAGGAGGAGAGTGAGAGGAAGGAGAGGGAGCAGGAGGATGAGGACGAGGAGGCAATACAGAAGGCACGTGACTGGGACGACTGGAAGGATGGTTAGTTTGTCACCTCCCTCCCAGGAGAGTCACAATTTTTGCACATCTATCTGTTAGGCAACAGCACTCCCAGTTGTCAATCAAACTTAACATACTGCCCTACAGAGGAGTACTTTTATGTTATATTTTAACCTTAAATATGTGTTAATGTGATACTTTTTTCTTAGAATTTGATTAAACATGATACCAAAGAGACAGTCTAGAAAACCGAGGTAACTGTCCATCTACTGTTATGATCTTATTTGCTGAAACTATGTTTTTGTCATACATTAGATGTTGTAGAATTGTTATAGTGAGTAATATTACTAATGGGACATGTCTCTATTCAAGTTTTATGAATCTTATACATTTTTTATTTTAACACCATATTAAAGATAATGAAAAATAATTATAAAATTAAACAACAGTGTAAAAAAAAAATCTGTGCAATTTTGTGCAAACATCTGAATTTTAACATGTTTTATATTTTAACATTTATTTTCAACATATTAATGATAAAAACACCCTTTGTAGACAATAAAACCTAATAAACCATTCTTTAAAATAACGTTTGGTCACGTTATGTTAACAAACGACGAGTTTGGAGACCAAACCCGAGCCAATATATTGGTGCAACAGGGGTTCCATTTGCATGAAGTGAGTATGCAATATGGCTTAAATGTGAAAGTTTTGTGTACACAAATATAGAACCATCAGGAGAATGAACCTTTTGTTCCAATAATGTAACAGCTTGGGTTCGGGTCTCCAAGCTCACCTTTTTATAACGTGACTAAAAATCATTTTAAAGAATGTTTTGATAGGTTTTATTTTATACAGCTGATGTTGTTATCATAAATGTATTGAATATGAATGATAAAATAAAAAATCTACAAATTCAGATGGATTTATGAACTGTTACCATTGTTGTTTAATTATATTACTATTTATAATTTTTTTTAATGTGTGATTAAAACATTAAAAGTAAGTTTCTATGATACATAATGCTCACATAGAATTTTTTTGTAATATCACCCACTACAATAATCCTACACCATGAACCAAAGACATAGTTTCAACATATAAAATCATAACAGTACATGGACAATTGCATGTGGATTGTCTCTTTGGCTTCACCTGTAATCAAATGTTGCCAAAAATATCACATTACCACACATTTAAGGACAATGTAAAATGCATAATTCAATAGTAATCCTCTAGTGGGATTTTTTTTAATTTAATTGACAATTGGGAGTGCTGTCACCTCATAGCTAGCTGTACAAAATTAATTAAGTGATTGTACCATTTGTTACTTTCTGGCAGTATTGTACTCCAAAGGACTTCAGGGCCTCTAGACCCATTTTTACTGTGAAATGGTGTCGTGTTTTGATTTCTAACATACTGACTTGATGTCCATTTGGAATGGTTTGCAATGTATTGTTGTATAGTTGAAGGCACTGTCAATCCACTACTGTCTATGACCGCTCTGATGGGTGTGATAGATGACTGGCCACGAATCGGTATAAACTAATGATAACTGTTAATGGGAAGCTCTGCAATGTTTTATTAATCCCGTTAACGTAATTATTTCATGTAATGCTATGCCTATATTTCATAACAAACAACATGTTCTATTAATCACTTATAACCCTGACAACATATAGGATAAATAATACTGCATACATGGAATTTCTCCGTTGTAGACCATCGTCGAGGATGGGGCAACACGGACAACCAAGGCTGATGGTCATCAGCTCATCAGCTCATCAGCTCATCAGCTCATCAGCTCATCAGCTCATCAGCTCATCAGCTCATCAGCTCATCAGCTCATCAGCTCATCAGCGGCAGTCACTCGAATGTCATCTTCCTTCTGGTGTCGTGGATCAAGGAGTGCATGGCTCTCTGCTGTGCTCCCATGTGTGAGGTGCAATTTGACTGGCTTGGCCTACCCCAGACAGTGCAGCACAAGATCCGAAATCCGCAACGGAAATAATGGAAGTTCATAAATGAAGCCAGACCCGCCAATGATGCGTCTGGCAACCCAGTCAACTGCTGCTTGGTGTGGTGTAGATGGTGTGGCTGGTGCAGCAGACAGGTGTGGTGTAGACGGTGTAGTGGTGCAGCAGACAGGTGTGGTGTAGATGGTGTGGCTGGTGCAGCAGACAGGTGTGGTGTAGATGGTGTGGCTGGTAAGCAGACGTTTTAGACGGTGTGGCTTAACAGACGCAGTTGAAAGGGTGTTGTGAGCAGACTGTGGTGTTGTGGCTGGTGCAGCAGACAGGTGTGGTGTAGATGGTGTCTGGTACAGCAGACAGGTGTGGTGTAGATGGTGTGGCTGGTACAGCAGACAGGTGTGGTGTAGATGGTGTGGCTGGTACAGCAGACAGGTGTGGTGTAGATGGTGTGGCTGGTGCAGCAGACAGGTGTGGTGTAGACGGTGTGGCTGGTACAGCAGACAGGTGTGGTGTAGATGGTGTGGCTGGTACAGCAGACAGGTGTGGTGTAGATGGTGTGGCTGGTACAGCAGACAGGTGTGGTGTAGAAGGTGTGGCTGGTGCAGCAGACAGGTGTGGTGTAGATGGTGTGGCTGGTGCAGCAGACAGGTGTGGTGTAGAAGGTGTGGCTGGTACAGCAGACAGGTGTGGTGTAGACGGTGTGGCTGGTGCAGCAGACAGGTGTGGTGTAGACGGTGTGGCTGGTGCAGCAGACAGGTGTGGTGTAGACGGTGTGGCTGGTGCAGCAGACAGGTGTGGTGTAGACGGTGTGGCTGGTGCAGTAGACAGGTGTGGTGTAGACGGTGTGGCTGGTGCAGCAGACAGGTGTGGTGTAGACGGTGTGGCTGGTGCAGGAGACAGGTGTGGTGTAGACGGTGTGGCTGGTGCAGCAGACAGGTGTGGTGTAGACTGTGTGGCTGGTGCAGCAGACAGGTGTGGTGTAGACGGTGTGGCTGGTGCAGCAGACAGGTGTGGTGTAGACGGTGTGGCTGATGCAACAGACAGGTGTGGTGTAGACGGTGTGGCTGGTGCAGCAGACAGGAGTGGTGTAGACGGCGCGGTGGTGCCGTATATTAAGCACCACGTTAGTTGCAGTGGCTGTAAGCCTGTAACATTACTTTTATAGGTTGTGTTGCTTAACTATGTCAGTTGAAATGTTTTGTGGAGAATAACATGTTGTTTTAATAAAGCTAACATAAAACGATTGGTTAATGTTCTTTATTTTGTACAATAATCATTTACAAATGTTTATTTATAAATGCATTTATTATAGTGTTTTTATTAGCCCTGGTGCATTTTTACCAAGATTGTAAGAGACATATTCAGTATTATATTATATTATATATATATATATATATATATATATATATATATAATTATAGATATATATTTTATATAATTATATATATATATATACTGAGACATAAATTTATATAAAAATATCTAGATAATATACCTACATTGGGTTTTGCTCCATTGAATATGTTTCTAAAATGAATTTTTCATTATTTTAGAAAGTAGTTAAATGGTGCATAATTATTATATTTAATACTGATACACAAATTGTGTGGACTTTGAAGAAAAATTGAAACTGCTGTAATGAATGAATAAGTACCACATGTCTTGCTGGAAAATTCTTATTTTCTTTTTATCTGCAACTTCTGCACTGAAAATTGGCACCTCTGTGTAGATCTCTTGGATACTGGTTCTTCAGATGTAGAATGTTGATGATGAATATGTGATTTATCCTGACTTCCCATTGTACTGGACACTTGGCATGTTTATTAAAATAAAAATGTCTCATAAATATTTTTATCGTGGAATATAGAGTGCAAATTTCAGATTTTTTCTTGAAATTCATTTATTATGAATAAAAAAAAATTTAAGTTACTTTCAGTGTTTTGTTGATTTGAGATGGAATTACTTCTAGTAATTTCGTTTTTTATAGTTATTCTTTTTTTTATTATAAGACAACCACAAATAGCACAATGACATTTTGCGATAGCCGGTGATTTGTAAGAAGAAATGTGACATTGCAGTAGAACAAATTAGAGAATAATTTTCACTCAAGTCTGGTCAGTAGTTGCCCAAAAACTGAGCATTGAGACCGTCTCAATATTAATTTTCTGTTGTTGCAATGCTCTATTGATGTAATTTTTCATACGTTTTTTTATCCGGTTTGTCAAGGCTGGTTAATTTGAACAATTATACAGGTACTGGGTGACCTCTCCAATCTCTTCGGAGGTGTGACTTCAGTTCGTTCACTGTCCTGGCCTGAACTGTGGTCGAGAAAAAGTGGTGTCTGTAGCCAATTGCTCTCTGGGTTTGGAGTTTTTCACTGTGCCCTCTTGTGGTACCACTGGCTTGTTTGAACATCAGCTTTGATGGGCACTGTGAACATCTGCAGTCCTGGTTGACCGAGTCTATTCTTTTGATAATTTTGAAAGTCTGGATTATGTCTGTTCTCTGTCTTCTGTAGTTCAAGGTAGGAAGCTTTAATTCTTTTAGTCTGCTGTTGTATGGTAATCCCTTTGTTTCCTCAAAAACGAAATGATACATTAATTAAACCTTTGTGTGCGCGTTTTGCAATGTACACGCCACTGCCTTTTCTGTCACTGAAAGTGGTTGTCAGTGTCATGGACCAGAGACGTGGTTGCTATGGACGCTGATCTAGAAGCCTATCTCCCAGAGTGCATCATTCTGAATATACATACTTTTCTTACTTAAAAGTTAAAGTTTTTAATACTTATTATTTACCGGGATGTCCATTTACCGTTTATGAGGCTGCAAACGTGTAGTGTCCTGTTATTTTGTAGTTATATATGTATATATATATATATATAAAACAAGTGTATTACAGACGCGGAAATGACGCAAATTTATCGAGCTTTCAAGAAGTTCCGCTAGATGGCATAGCGAATGATATACGTATGCGCGGGCACAAACGTTAGTTTGCTGAAAACATAATACATTACAAGTACTATAATTTTGCCCTTTCGATCGATGGGTATATAGTAATGTTGCTGGTATTTCCTGCATTCGCTATGCCATCTAGCAGTACACGGCAGACAAATAACCTTTTCCGAAAGTACCGCACAAATATGGGGGGATTCTGTGATGAGCAGAGACACTGCCATTGGCGGTGTCAATAGACTTGGCACATTTCCATCGGTGACGCGATCACGAGAGGTATGGTTAATGGTTATACGCTTAAAGGATTTCCCAGTTATAAATCTCGCTAAGCATCCTTTGCATTTGTTGCTGCTCTAGAAACTTGATGCACATTTTGTATACCAGTTGTAAGTGACGCCAGATTGAGTTTGTGCTTCTACCCCAGATTTACCTTGATTTACCTTGAATCCTCTTCTACTACGTAGTCGAAGAGTTGACGAGGAAGTGAGTCAATCGCTGACTCGTGTAATCATCCGCCCTATTTCGTGATGCTTTAATTGCCCTCTTTTGTTTTGCAGACATGCCTTCATAAATTTTTCCATCTCTTATGATGGATTCCATGGTCTTGGATATGTGGGATGTCAGGCTCACTGGCCTATAATTACATGGCTGTGATTTTGTTCCTTTGTTTTTGTATATAGATGTTACATTTGCCTTTTTCCAATCCAGAGGGACTTCTTCCATTTCTATACTGCCATTAAAGATCTCACACAATGGGGAGGCGATAGCTGAATATACTTCTCTTAACATTGAGGAACTAAAATTGTCTATACCAGGAGCTTTATTTGGTTTTATTTTTGACAGTTTTTCTTGCACTATTGCTATTGTAAACTCAATGGTTTGGAGTGATACTTCTATTGTCTTTGTGAAAATATTCACAGGATCAGGTAAATTACTCATTTCCTCGTCAGTGTATATAGCAAAATAGTCATTAAATAAGTTCTCTGCCTGAATTGAATCTGTTATCACTTCTCCCATAAGATCGACAAGGGGCCCAACGCTGTCTTTTGTCCTTGTTTTAGATCTTGTATATGCATAGAAGGACTTAGGTTCTGTTTTTATATTCTCAGCAAGTTTTTTCTCAAAGTACCATTTGGCCTTTTTCACTTCATTCTGGGCTTTATTGCATTGGCGTTTGTATGCTTCATATAGATGGTACTCTCTGGTTTCCCTGTATCTCTTCCACATGTGGTATTTTTTCTTCTTGCTAGTTCATCCATCTTGGCTTTCTGTTCCTTTTCTTTGTTGAGATAGGTACAAAACGCTGCACAGCAGAGTTAACCACAGCTTTAAAATGATCCCATTTTGTGTTTACATCAGTATTCTGGAATGCCTGTTCCCAGTCATAGTCCATTAAAAAATTCCTCATTTCCTCATAATTCCCTCTCTTGTAATCATAATATGTCTCTCTCCACTCTTTAACCTGTACCGACACTATGACATCACATTTATGGAGGTTACCGGGGAGGGGCTGGTGTGTTGTGGTTACAGGATGCTTTACGTACATTCTCACACTCAGTGGTTCTGTTATGATACACAGTCCCCAGTGTTGGAAATTTTTTTTCATCAAATATAACCTGCCTGCCACGTCTTGTTATTGAACCCAGGTCATAGGCATGAGTTAACCACTACTATTATTTTTCGTACAAACATAGAACATAAATTGTAAAACTTACTAATAAAATCTAGTGTTATCCCTCCAGATAGACAACAGCTTTGTGCTTTAGTGTTACAGATTACTTTGTCGTTGCTTCCAGATTGCTTGGCACTGCAATGGCTTCATCGAAGGCTGGATTGGCAGACACCGAGTGCAGTAGCACACATCACTGCAAAAACTGTGGCAACGACATTGAAGAATATTTCTTCATGACAACAAACCGTTCTGATAATCCATCTGATGTGACATATCACATAACGTGCATCAAATGTGGTAAAACGTCTCCCGCTCTTGATACAATCCCAGAGTCCTTATCACGGAAGGATCCACCAGGTGGCATGACTGGTGCAGCAGATGATTTCAGCAGTACACAGCTGATACAGAACAGCAATGATGTCGTACCACGGAAAATATCCAAGGGAAACAGTTGCGCAACTGAGATGTGCAGTTCTAAAAGGCAGAAACTGGGAGCACGGGTGAGTGTGTCACCACAAACCAGTACCCAAGTATCCGACACAGCTTTGCCAACAAATTCAAAGGCTGATTTCGTGACGGCAAAGTCGAGCTTCTTCAGTCAGGCGTGTTCGTGTGGAAGCAGTGACAGGTCTGACTTCTCGTACGTCGCTGACAACGAAGATGGTGAGATCTTGATGCGAGAATGCAAGAAGTGTCGCGACGTAATTGGGCTAGATGACACCACATACAATGAGGTGCTCAGTTGGATGGATGACTCGAAAAGCATCCGCATGTCGATATGTGACTGTGGCAACGAAAACCCAGATACATTTGTATTTGAACTCGTTGACAGCGAAATCGTCTTGAGATGTGGCAAGTGTAGGAAGACAATACCTGTGTCACAGCAAGATGACAACAAAGACGAATGTGTTGTCACCAAGAAATCTGCAAGTCACGCGTCGCATTCTGATGCTGATCTGCCACATCGCGAATGCACCTGTTTGAGCAGATCGAATTCAACGGGAGCTGTTGCAAGCCTTAGTTGTACATGTGTTGGACATCCGTGCGGCCGCACAAAGATTGGGACTAATTCTGTCGTGAAACTCAACCCTGGGGACCACGTGGCCTGGCACCGACCGCTTGGTTACTGGCATCACGCGATCGTCGTCCGGTGTAGCAGCCTTGTTGATACAACTGTCCGAGTGATTCACTACGCTGAGCCAACAGCAGAGTCAACATGTAAAGGCAAGGTTGTTGAGGATTGGATCGACATGTGCAAACAGCGTGGCGACCTCTACCGGCTGGAATACAAACCAGAGACAGTGTTCGATAGCGACAAAGTCATCGAGCGTGCTCGGACACGACTCAACGAAGTCCAGTATAATGTGTTCGACAACAACTGCGAGCATTTTGCACGCTGGTGCAAGACAGGCATTGGTATGAGCGAACAGGTCGAGTCATTCACTTCAACACTGAAACGCCTCAGCCAGAAGACCATTGTGAACATCGGGGCTAAGACTGCACGCACTGTCGTTGGACGAGCCATCACTATGGTGCAGGAAATGCAAAAGTGGAAGTTAGGAAAGTTGTCTCTGAAAGGCATGCCCTCCGCGCCTAACGGTGCCACAGTTGCCAAGAGCACAGGCAGGGATCTGACACGCAAACAGGCATGTAGTGTCGTTACGGGTGCAGTCGCATTCACTGTCGTCGTGGGCATTGAAGTCTACTCGTTGTACAACGACATAAAGAAAGCGCAGGGTCAGCATCGACTGGGAAACATCTCTCAGCAGGTGTATATCAACATTGCCGTGAAGCGAACGTGTCGCGCTGTCGGGGCTGTAGTCGGAGCCACTGCTGGGGCTGTTGTCCCCATTCCCGTCGTTGGTACCCTCATCGGAAGCACCCTCGGAAGCCTGATCGGGGAAGGGGTGGGTGAGTTGGCGGGAAGACACACATCGGCACTGCTTGCTGCGAAATTAAAAAGTTAGCAAAATTAGCGGAACTGTGGTAAACTTTGACAGTTATCTTCGAAGCTATTATTTTGTTGTCTTTCTCTGGCAGTGTGTTACATTTCACAAATGTTTCAGCTTTTGCGTGTTAATGGTTTTATTCAGGAATTCGTTTAGCTTATGTCTTTACAGCACAAATACTTGTTTAGATGGCATTTTATAATCTGACTGATTTGTTACCAAACACAGCACAATATACACTTTTAATGGCAATTTATAAACTCTTTGATTTGTTACTAAACACATACAGCACAAGATATACAGCTGTGTACTTTCAAATGACATGTTATAATCTGCCTCTTTGGTTAAATTCACTGGTGGTTGGAGGAGTTTGAATGCCTTTTTATAATTTGTGCTTTGCAATGAAGCTCTCTAAATGACAAATAAAAAAAATAAAAATACTTTACATGATTGAAAGGATCTCCATGTTTGTTGTCATACTAAAGCTTTAGTCAATGATGATCACTCGTATACAGTGAGGTAGGAGAGAGCAGGGCAAATAGAACATACTATGTCTTGTGCCCTGAGTGGTGGCCACTGAGTGACGGCAATGTCCAAGATTAATTTTTTGAAAAACAAAACGGAAATGTCTGTTCAAATATTTATTTATTACCCCCAGAATCTATCTGTGTTCTCAGTGCTCAGGATTGAGGCATGTGTCTCTAATGCAAGTTTAATATATAATTAATTATATATATATATGTGTGTGGTGTTCACTTTGCCCCAGTCTCCCCTACATATATTATTTATTCACAACACTCGCTAAGAAAGCAGTGTCAGTGTAACAGTGTATCATACATACTCTTGTTGCATTTGAATAATAAAAATACTGTTGTAAATGTACGCTAATGCCAGTATTATGTTTTAAATTCTAATAATAGATGTTATTTGACAAACTGCTGGTGATGTGAAATTGTCAAGTGCTGTAACACAGCAACTTGATTCATGCGGCGCTGTGACTCGCTGTATCTTTATTATTTCTGAAGTAATTCCACTTTTTGTGCTCAGAAAAAGGGTGATTTTTGGTATTGAATTCTGTGCATTTCTTGTAACCAGGAAGCTGGAGCACTGTCTGAGTATATAGGAAAATGGTAATATAATTACTTCTACTGAAGATATTGGGGTGAAATAAAGTTATATGATCTAGAAAAACGTGAATATGATTTGACCTAATTAGTTGACCTTCACTGCATATTGACCTTTTTCAGAATAATAACACAAATTTAATATAATTAATTAAAAAAGGACTTTTATGACACTTTATTACATCAGTAATTTTGATGGCATAATTAGTTGAAGATTAATAAAAAAATGGGGAATAATTAGTAAACAGGTCAATTATACATGGGATTGACTACTTTAATTTATAATTATATATTATGAATGAATATACTGACTCTCATCTTGTAAAATAAGAAGTTTGTTGATGACCTAATTAGTTGATCTATATTTAGCATTTGACCTATTTATTAGGATTAATTACATTAAATGGGTGGAAATAATTTGTAGAAAGGTCAATTAATAAACTGTACATGAGATTGAATACTTATTTTCACCCGTTTTATGGAATTAATCCTAATAAAAATGCTAAATATAGGTCAACTAATTAGGTCATCAACAAACTTCATATTTTACAAGATGAGAAACAGTATATTCATTCATAATATATAATTATAAATAAAAGTAGTCAACCCCATGTATAGTTTAATTGACCTTTTTACTAATTACTTTTACCAGTTTTATGTAATTAATCCTAGTAATTAGGCCAAATGTTAATTATAGGTCAACTAATTATGTCATAATTATTATTATGACTGATTGTGAACTATGAAATTTTGATGACCTAATTGTTTGACCTATATTTAACATTTGACATTTATCAGGATTAATTACATAAAATGGGTGTATATAATTAGTAAAAATGCAGTTAAACTATACATACTATCACAGTAAATATATGACTAAATATATTTATTGTCATCTTGTAAAATCGAATTTGCTGATGACCTAATTAGTTGACCTACATTAAATATCTGCCATATTTACAATGATTAAGTCACACAATTGAGCCATAGTTAATTAGGATGTGAATATACTTTTAAGAATTAAACAATTTGATTATGATCTTTTATGCCCGATTTTAATAAATGACCTACTTTTTTAACATTTGGCCCACACAGTGATTAACAGAACTAATCTGTATTTTATTATAAAATTACACTATTAAATATTACTTTTAGAGGAAAACATTCGAGTAGATTACATACCCATGGGGTGGATGGTTCTGTAATTAGTAGGACATAGTAGGTAAATATATTAGGCAATGGATACAATATTATAACTGTCAATGATAAGAACATTTATTATTTAACATATTCCGGCATGAATAATAATCATTTCATAAAATACTGGATGCATATACGAGGTAAGTCCTTGCAGATACACTATAAATGTTCATATTAACTCCTTGTATTGTCCAAGGAATTAATAACATTGTTTGAAAAGTTCTGCATAGCAATATTACATATATAACACAAAATATATAATCCTGCTTTGTGTAAATTCAGCAGCACAGCAATGTTTGTTCTGCAGGTTCAACAATAGTTGTAAGTCCGATGTAGTTCAACAATGTTTGTAGTTGTATAGGTATACCAACCTATATAATGCTGAGCATGTCATTACGTGTAGCCAACAAAGAGTCGTACAGGTAAAAGAACACCTGAAAATAGTCACAATGTGGTGATGAATGTCCAAGTCTTTCATGGTCGGTAACATGCTAAATTCTGTTTTACTGTAGCATGATGGTATATAGCAACGTTTTGGTAGCATTATGTATAGCCAAGGCAATGCAGCAAAGTTTCTAGTCCTACAGGT
>JAODUO010001082.1:297500-310000 GCA_025642075.2 Ridgeia piscesae | reverse complement strand
TATATATATATATATATATATATATATATATATATTATATACATATATATATATAACATACATATATAATACATATATATACATATATATATATATATATATATATATATATAATATATATACATACATACAAATAATATGTAAATATGTAAATATAATATAATATATATATATATATATATATATATATATATATATATATATATATACGCATACTGTTATTAATATAAAGACCAGGCATGTGCTGTCTAGACAACAATTTGGACCATTACTTAATGTTTGCAGTAGTTTGCTATGAGCGTGCGTCAAACGATTTATCGTGGGTGCCTTAACGATTTATCTCAGGCCACAAACTTCCGCGAGTGGATCTACAACCGGAAAAACGGGTTACATACTTAATTTAGTCAGGATATAGACTGACGTAATGGACCAGAATACATATCTGAAATGCTGATTCCTAGAATCATCCATTATGGATTGAGATCACAGGATGATTTAACACTTGTTGTGCCCAGAACAAAGAGGACCACTCTGGGAGATCGGGCGTTTAGAGAGGCTGCTCCAAAATTGTGGAACTCATTACCCAAAGATGCGCGCAGCTGCAACGACGTTGGCGTTTTTAAATTAAAGACTCACTATTTTGGTGTAGCCTACAACTAACTTATGGTTACACATCGTCGGATGTTTGTACTAAAAATAATTATTTTTATTATTTATTTAATATATATTTATCATTATTAATTAAGCAATGCATTTATATATTTGTTTAGCTAATTTATTTTAATATTTTGTTTTGTGCTATTGTTCCGAAGTACGCCGTTCAATTTTTGACGTTCTACGTACCCTATATTTGTCCACGGACTTATATGCACTGGACTGCTGTCTCCGCCGCTCGCGGCGCTTCGCGAGCGGCGGAGTTGGCTGCAAAGGTCACGAGCGCACAAGATGTACTCCCCACTTCCGGTCTACTAGCCACTGCGATGGAGATGCCAAACATCGACAGGATTCTTGCGGTGAATATAACTGTTTAATTCAATAATAGTGAGAATTTTCCTAAACGTGTTTGGGGGGGCTATCTCCAGTGTAGTTCAAAATGGTTTATTTAATTTTTTTTTCGTCGTACATGACGTATAATATGCATCGGGGTGTGGGCCCTAATGGCGTAAACAATACCGAAGGCAAGGCTAACTTTTTTTTCAAGTGACGCAAGTTTTAACTAGTCTTGCTATGGGTGTAAGTTCATAAATTGGAATTATATGTAATGTTTAAATATTTATAATAATTTGTTAATCTCCAGCCAGTTTAACAACAGCCGATCATTTAACCGATCTGTCATTCTGTGCTGTCAGTTTATACCAGTTGCTTGGAAACCCCAAGCCCGTTAGGCATTGATAACTGTTTTCAATATTTACTCCATTTTGTATTTATTATTGATTTGTGTTATTTATATTTTGATGATTGTTCATGGCAATTTATTTATTCTGTCCTGTTTTATTATTGTGAATAAAATATCACTACAACTATTCCTAATTATAATTAATAATAATGATTTTACTTCTAGAAATTTAACATTACTAAGAATTGTGTATTTGTTATTTCTAGATATGTATTTAAATGCTTGGATGGATATACAATAATTCTATGTGTTTGATTAATTATTGTAGTTATTACATGCACTTTGAATTGTTTTATTTCAGAAATCTCGCACCTAAAATTACACATTAGTGTATGCATATTACAAGCTTCATCTGGCTGAAGATGACACAGCAACATATCTACGTGTCTAAAGATACAGTCCCTGTGAACATGACATATATACTGCAGTTTTAATAGACAAGAACACAGCATTATTGCATTGCCTGAACAAACTATCTGTCAGTTAATGTGAAGGTAGTAGTTCAAGGTACATAGCCTACAAAGTCGTCAATATATCATAGGCATCATCTGCATACACTAAATCATTTTACACAATTTATCTCGCTGAATGTAACACATAATACACATTGAATAATACAGACATCACTTTACAACTTAATTACAAAGCACTGGAATTAGATGGTTTCTGTAGACACAGGACACACTGGATTATGAAATTCCTGCGTGATCTTGCAGAATATTTGAATATTGCAAAAAGATTTGTGAGGTGGAGTAATGTGAGCAGCTTCTTCACCGTGCACTTTACCCCTATGGAGGGTAACCCAGAAAGCAGCTTTTGGGCACACGAAATGTTGGAGTGGTGACGAAACACTGTTAACATTTATAAACATTACTTCATCAAGTTCATGTTGAAATGCAGAATATTATGAAATGGTAAACATTTATTACTGGCTCTACTGAGCCTGCAGTATTTGTCCAACCTGTAAACACACGGTCACCCATAAACAAGTGAAGTATGACAACTGTGCTTCATTGTCTGCATTAATCTGTTGAGTTTGTTATTTAAAAATATTTATTAAAAAGTTATTATTTAATGACATGTATTTTTGAGGGTTTGATCATAATGTTTCATATGGTTCTAAACATTGCATAAATTATATTTACTTCATAATTATTTACAGCTGGCTTTCATCAAAACATAACCCTTTGCCGAGTTAGCATGCTAATATTAGCCAATTTTAACTTATTAATTTTGGGTTTTTCTGGCTAATGTATATTTACTACCGTAATTAATGTGGAATGTCTTAATAATTATGGTTTTGGGTTTATTCATGTGTATATACAAAGTACAGCTGCTAATTATATATTGATTTATTCATTAATTTATTATTAATGATTTTTTATTACATAATTATTTAATTTATATCTCTTACCATAAGTAAGGTGGTTTTACAAATTTCATGTTTATATAATATAAACATATTCATGGACATTGTGGCATTTTACAAAAAAGTTTCTGTCTGTTGAGGTTCCCTGCTAATTATCACCTATTAACTAATTTTTTATTACATGACTAGTTAATATATATTATATCAATTATCACCTATTAACTAATTTATTATTACATGACTAGTTAATATATATTTATTCTCGTAATAAATGTGGTTATGCACACTCATAATTTTTTGTATAAATATCTTCATATTTATGGACTCGGCTGGTTTAATTAGAATGTTTCGGCCTGTTAACTTGGTGCACTACTTAACTAATATTAGCTAATTAACTGGATTAATTAGTATGAAAAAACATCAGTATTGAAAATTTATCACTCCATTCAATGTATTTTAAAATGTTGCAAATAATATTTTAATAGTTCTAAAATTACAACGTTATGCCATTTTAAAGTTACATTCGAATATTTATCAACAGAAACAAAATGAGCTTATTTTACCATTATAAGAGATAACAAATTTAGCGCAATTTTTTGTTTTTAAATTGCAATAATTTTTTATCTAATAAAGGTATCTAAAAAATTAACAGTTAGTGATCTGTAACTTATTACCCTTTTATTTAAGCCAAATCCTGTGGTAATTTTTTTTAAGTGCCTACAGCAGGGCTACCTACTATATTTTCCTAAGATCATGGGGTGTGGAGGGTTGTTCGGGGCCATCTGTATACTGTTGGCCCTTTCCCAAAGTCCATCTCGTGGTGTAACTAAATCCCAAGTCATTCATTTTGATTAAAACTGATGAATTGTTTCCTTCCCTAGTCTGGGTTTGCCCCAACCACCGAAGCAGCCACGGTTTCATTTACTGATAAATTGCAACACGGACTAGTACTTCGTAGTTGCCAAGTTGGGTCGATGATTTTTTCGCGGCAACGCATTTTAGCCGTTTAAAATCGTCAATACTTCACTCAAAACAACTTTCCAAACAATGTATTTGCTAGGATTTTATTAAACATACGTGTCATGTAAGAGTTTATCCAAATGTCTTATTAAAGCGATGTTTTCCTGCGGTCAACTGCGAAATTGTCGGCAACTAGCAGACAACCGGAAGTAACTTATACATCTTGTGCTAGGTTGACCTTGCTGCGCTACTCTAGCGGCCTTGAACCCGGAGACAGCAGTCCAGTGCATATAAGTCCGTGATTTGTCAACATGTTCGTCGTCATAACATATTTTAATCTTGAAAAATGACGATACAACAGCATTGAATAAAACACTGCATCGCTTCCGTTCTATACTTTGCACAAACGTTAATATAGCAGCAGCTATGTTTACAATTTGACCGTGTTTTAGTCGGGCCTACATAGTGCGCGTACGAATGCTGGATGAACTCCAAAGAACCAGTCAGACTGCTTGTACGCTGTCGTGTAGTCACTGCGACCGGCTGGAGCGTTCAACTTCAAACACCCGTATCAAGGCAACGCCATGTCCGGATCGCTGGCTATAGAACGGAGAAACATTGTCAGTGACCACAAAATCTCTAGCGAATGACACTTCCTAACATATTCAATACTGAAAATAAAAATACTGACGTCAGGAATCGTTGTATTTCGGCAGGTGAACCAACGATCTTGTCTTGTGATTAGGCACTGAAGTTGTTCGAAATGTGCTTGAATGTGGGGCGCGATATCACAATAGTTAGAGCATGTGCGTCTCAATCGAGGTTTTTTTAGTTCGAATCCTTTCGTCGCAGTTTCGAGACGTTTGGAAGTTCGGCCACTCCACGTTGCTCTAATTCGATATGTTCTATATCAATGAGTATGAGGCTATAGACAGCGGTGGATATAATATGAACACGAACAATCGTGGCGCATGGGTGACTGAATGATAAACGTCGAGATAATTTTAAATGAGCACGTACTCCGGCGAATGAAGCTCATTAAGCAGCCATAACCGCTGGATACCATAATGCAATAACATCCCACTATGCGAAGTGTCAACCATACACAATATGCAGGCGAAACATAAATTTAAACAGCAACAGGTAATCAGAGTAAATAATAAAATAAAGATCCGAGACTGCAATTTGTTTTTCGCGGCGCCAGTGAAGGTCGAAAAGCGGCGAAAATAGGCATAACCGATATTGTGGGCTTCTGCCCGTCGGCGAAAGACAGTCAATGCATTGATGCGAATAAATCGATCCTAATAATGACTCGGGGATTTATCACCGCCGCCAGGTGCCGCTGACATGTGCAGCCTTACCGCAGGAGACGCTCCATAAACGGCGACGAGCAACAAAACAATTACGACCAAGACGGTAAATTTTAAACCCGTTTCAACGACGCGTCGACAATTTGGACGCGCTCTCTCTATAGAATGCGCGTTGGCGGTGTTTAAAACAGACGCCGCGTATTCGTAAAAGTGTGGAAACGTCATAACGTTTGGGTCGTGACATTGTTGTGCGGAGAGGCACTGGCGATGCATAATGAGGGTTTTATAGTTAACGGAAACAGTGCATTTTTCACCTTGATTTATTCGCAAGATGCCGGATTCTGCGACAAGGTGCGTATATTGTACTAGGCCAACACAATCATCTGTCTTCAAACTATTACACGATATTTAATATATCCTTCCGTTGCAGCTATCTAGACGGGTCTGTCTAGCAATACGCTATATTCGGTTCGTTGTATCTCATCCGTGTCGCCGAGATCCTGAGGCCATTTTCCGTTGCCATTAGCGTCATCGGACCATTAGTCTTTGAGCTGCAAATTGGTGTCGTATTGCAGGAAATGTAAACATGGTTATTTGGCCTTTTTGCTGAGAAAAAGAAACTGACTGGTGATCCACACATCAGACTGCATCAATGTAAACGAAAGGATACATGTAAAGGTATGTTTTTATACAGCGCAGTAGTCAATCCTTAGATCTGTTCAAACAGCTTTAAATGTTACTTCCTGTCAGATATGTGTAATTGAAAAACTTATTGATTTATCTAAGAAGCATCCAGCCATGCTCCAATTAATGCGCGAAGACCGTTCGCACACAAATAGACTCCACTGTTTATAGTCAAATACTCATTCATATAATAATAATGTATAACGCCGGTATCCGCCATCGGGTGGCGCTCATGGCGCTTTTACATATATAGCTGAGTGAACTGCAGCAATGTCGAGTGAACAATGATTCGACACAGATGAACATGGGAAGGTTCGTTAAGATAAGATAGATAAGATCAATTTATTATATGGCAAATTGTAATTCCATACAATATCATATTGTATGGAATTATTGATTTTAGTATGAATGTACATGTACAATCCAACTGTAAAGTTGCCACATAATAAATTTATCTTATCTATCTTATCTTAACGAACCTTCCCATAGTTCGGCACAGCCGAACAGGATTCGAACCGGGTTCTCCCGTTGAGAGTCTGGTTACTGCTCTCCAATCACCAATCGTGAGTGGGTTCAAGTAAATATCACAACATCTCCACCTGTCATAATCGCCGACACGAATGCTTAACTACGTCGTTAAATATCACAATCAACGACACATGTCACAACGCGGCCGCCAAATATCACACCGTGACCATATTGCATAAAGAAATGTCAAACACGCAACACAGCGACACACAGACACATGGACTGATCCACCCATGGCAGCGACAAATGTCACATCAATGATTACTTGCTGCAGTCACAGTTAACTTGTTCACGCTGAATCTCCAACAACGATAAACTGCTGATGAACAATGTTCACGCGGATTCGTTCTGGTGCGTGGAAAAACATCCCGCCCCGATTAATCGCAGTACCCATAATGCATCATTTATCCACATTTACTTCGGGCCAGTTGATTTTGTTTTGCGATTATGATCTGACTGGTACTAATCGTCAGTTGGTAATTGGTTCATTGTACATCTACGTCAATGTACTAAACCTTGCTGACGTCGTGAAGACGAATTCGACTTGCTAGCATCGAAAGTTGCTGAAATGTCCAATTGCATGCCCTTGAAAGGGTCGCCAAAACCCACATTGAAGCCCCCAGAACCATCCAGTTAGACCCACTTGATGCATACCGGAAACCCATCTTTGAGGTTCTAAAAATTGGGAAGCTAAGCCCGCCACCCGGTTCCTGCGCTAAATCCGAATGCATGACGGTCTTGTGGTTGAGCGTATGTTTATTATTTCCTTCCTGACGGTTTGAATCTTGGGCGCTAGGCTTGCAGAGGTTTATCCTCGAACGAAACATAGCGTGTTTATGGACTTAAGATTGTTCATGACGTTAGGACTGACTGTAGGCGACTTGGAGGAGACTTATTCATGACGTTAGGGCTGACTATAGGCGACGTGGTGGAGACACATTCATAAAGACCCTAAACGAGCATATTAATGACCATATGAATATGTCGATAACTCGTAGTCCGAAGTTTGCTATTCAGCAATAGCATCAGTGTTGCTTTTGATTTGGCCCATTCTCGCGAGGATAACTGAATCCACGGTCACGCTGGATTAATCGGTTATGTATTTGGAAGTGATATTTTATAATAACACAAACGAGCGGAAATGCAATATATATATATATATATATATATATATATATATATATATATAATACCAGAAATGTAACCAAAGTGCCACTGAGCATTTCAGACATCCACAATATATGTCGCTATGAAAAAGAGTCTTTTACAATTATCAACTAAGTCATACGTTTAGCGAATTTGGGATTTCCGCTACCTCGGGTTATCCAGTTCGCCTCGCTGCTGACTGTACTGTTTTATAGTCACCGGGCGTGTAACGATGACCTATTTCAACGTAAATTTATTACAACGAAACAACCCATGTATTTATAGCTACTGACGCCCAGGATGTCAGCATAGTTGTTGAGACCGGGGGCTTGAGGCTCTATATAGGATTACCCCTAAACTATTTAGGAAAGAAGTGATCTCTAGGTCAATTTGAGGTTTTTTCGTTAGCCTTAAGGGGTGCAACTTGGGAGTTTTGAAGAGCAAGAATGGGAGTTTCTTTTGCATGCCTGCAGGGGATGGGTGTAAATTTTGGTTTTTGCAAAGTGTTTGAAAGTGTTTTATTCAGAGCCTCCGGGGACCAATTGGAACCACAGTCCCTATATACTTACCATTTTCCGACGCCATTGGTCAGTGATGCCATTGTTGTCACAAATATTGGCCGTTGCATCTTAGAAATCAGCTCCTGCAGCAAGACGTATAGGTTAAACGTTAAAGATATCCCTATTTTGTGCGTCCAATACAGATTACTCGGTTATGGATTGTCTTACTTCCGCTGAAATAACCTTCCAGATAGAAAGGACCGACGGCTTTTATTATCTTCCCGGATGTTATCGAACCACCTCGATCGGCAGTCAGGCACTGTCAATCCTGCCCACCGCTGGCCACCTGAAATTACGTCTTCCGTGTCGCCGACTAGACGCCAAACCCAGACACGTTACGTAGATATGTCAAATGTGACAGTTGACTGGCAGTTAACCATATTCATCAAGATGTTAACATCGTCAGATAACTGGGAATTACTGCAGAGGTTAATAGCGTCAGCCACAATGCCAGATACTTTACGTGACCTGCTTGACCAGAACACATAACTCTATCGATCTGGTTGTAGTATTCGTTGATTGGTTCGATGATGTGTCTGTTTTCTATAGTGCCACTTCCTTAGGTTAGGGTCGGGGTATCTATCAAAGGGTTCGTGTGTTACTAACTAAACAGCGACTCGGTGCCTAAGACGAAATGTGTACACAAGTTCGGCCATGTGTTAGGCTGTTCGCATGTATATGTTAACAATGTATTACAACAGAGGATAGCAACGTTTTAGTCTGTTTGCATGTGTATATTAAAAATATTACAACAGAGGATAACAACTGATAGTGTAGGATTATTACAAAACTAAGATATCGTCTTTGTGAAATCACCTAAGAAAAGGAGGTTTAAAAACGCTACATACATAAAACACAATTGGCAGAAGATCAAATATATATGATTGTGGTCCATTCGATAATAAAATCCTATCAGTATTCGCTATAACCCAGTCAGAATATATATATATATATATATATATATATATATATATATATATATATATATATATATATTATTCACATTATATATATATATATATAAGAACGCCTGGCTCACAATACGGGGAGCGGTAATTCGAATCCTGTGCTGTACTCTATGCAGATATATGAATGAGTATCTGGCTATATGTGTGGTGGATATTTACGTACGAACACTCTTCGCGCATTAATTCCATCATGGCTGAATGCTTACTAAAGAAGTCAAGGTGGTTTCTGATTGATCAGGTCTGCCAGTGACTAAAGTGTAAAGCGTTTCGAGCAGTCGTAAAGACTCGAGCCTGCGCTATACAAGAATTTACATGATCTTTATACACATACTGAGAACAAGTGTTGGACTCTCAATAAGCGAAATGCTGCATAGTCCTGCGATTTTGTCTTCTGGGTGTATCACCTTTTACCAATTATGTAAAAATCAGCGATTGTAATTAATGATTCAACTATTTAAATAAATATATTATTATGTTTTTATTTCAATTTTTTTTTATACCGTATACATGTATTTATTTATTAACATATTTAGTTGTCATATATGACAGTATAATGGATTAGAATGAGTAATAATGGTTGCGTCGTTTAATATGATTCATATGTTTACTTATTTATTTTAACACATATATTCGTTATTGATATTCAGTAACTAATGTACAGCGTGCCAGAACAAATGTTTTGGTGGCGCGCTGTATAACGAATATATTGGTACTGTGGTTGTTGTTTTTGCTGATGTTATTATATTATGATTATATTATTATTGTTTAACTGTAAAATATGATCTGATATTTTCAACGAAACACTTCTTGTGGGAATTGAGGGTGGTGGAGTGTAACGCAGTTGTTGCTTAGTAATGGCGTCAGGTCGAACATTTTACGGAAGATGCTATTTGTTAATGGATACTCTTCTGGAGGCCAGCAGAGAAGCTATAAACGTTAATGGACTTCCTTGCGCAAACACGCCACGCACATGTCATAGAATAAAATTCCGTATGTCTTCATAAAGCATATCACTCTTATACGAAATGCGTTCAAAATCGCCAGTTTAATATCTGTTTGCCTCTACCGAGCTTTGCGACCGAGCGAGATGCGATGCGGACTTGTCTTCTTAACGTTGTAATGGTTGTGAGATGAAAGTTATGTATGAGTTGTTTTTGGCAAGGTTTAGTGTATTTGGATTGATATCCGAGTCTGCTACAGACATCGCGCGGACAAGGGAGGTTTTGGCTTAGCGAGAGTCCGACAATGTTCCACCTACTTATAACCCACCCTCGCCAGATAACTGTCAATTGTATGTGTTTAACATATCCACACTGCTATCAATAATACAGTCGTCGCTTAAATTGTTCGAGTCATTTATTATCCTCTGAGAGAAAGGGTACTTTCTCATATCCAACCTGCCCTGTTCCTTGACTACTGCTGGTTTGTGACATCTGGATATCCTGCCAACTTTCAGTTTAAAGTAAACATTTCTATCATAGCCATTCAATACCTTAAACACTTCTATTTGATCTCCTGTTAGTATTTTAGTCTCTAGTGTTGTTTACACACACATTCTAATTAAATTAAATTAAATTAAGTTTGTCAAATAACATAATATTGTCACTGGTGCTGCGTTATCACCGATGTAATTTCAATGTTCGACGACAAACACTGAAAATAAGGTGTCACGTGTGTAAAATGCAAACATGTTGCTGCATTTTAAACAAATGTGATAAGGTTTGATTGTTATTAGAAAATGTCATTTCAAATGTCACATTTTCGTCGGTTTATGTCATAACATATTGTATGTCATATCTTGCGTATATGATATACGGTGTTTTAAACGGAATAATACACAAAGGAATCAAATTTAGCCATTAAAATATTTTTATTTTGTTTATAATTCACACAGATATAATCAGCAGAATATCGGCTTCGGGGAGGAGATACAGTTACTGTCCCCCAAGACGAGCCTATTTATATATGGATTAATAAGGAAACACCGTGAAAACGACTTGTATGATGGTAAAACAAAATCACCACGGACGTGTTGGTGTGAACTCTTTCATCATAGGAATTGCTTCCATGTTTTGAGTAAATGAACATGCTACGTTCGACTGTTGTTGCTTAAAGCTTTCAACCTTACGTACAGAGACTGCTGTTCTTATATGTGACATATTTGTCCGTGTTGCTGCTCCTCTTGTCCGGTTAGGTGAGTGTTATTATCAACACAACATAGGTCATTCCCTACTGCGGGTGACCAGTCGGATCCTCGGCACCACAACTCCCTGTCCACTGCGTCCTCGTGATCACATTTGTCCAGCTAATGAAACCTTTCACTCTGGTTAGGGTGTTTCCCCGTAAGTCCATTGGCTACTTTATTGGCATCAACGTCTTATGTTTACTCTCAGTCGTAGCAACAAGGTCACCTACGTTGACCGATTGACCTTGCTCATCAATCACGTAGACTGAGAGTCTTAGTCCCGATCCTTGGTCTAATCTATATTCTAATGGCTAAATTATTTTCATTTAATAACACCGAAGCAGTTGATCTCACAACTTGTAATTGGTAGTGGTTAATTGATATCATGCACTTTATCGGAACTTCTGGTCTGCGCAGCGCATCGTGATTCCACTTCCGTCTAACTACAATCACGACGTCATTAACACGGACGTAACTGTGCGGGTTCCGCTTTTCCCTTTACAACATCTCTTAACTGATGTCAGTCCGAGTAATTTCCTTTGTCGGTCTGCAATATCTGTAGTTGACAGTGGACATCTGCTCGATATTAGCCTTAATGTGGACGTTGTCCGGCAGTAATCAAATAACGGGCTTTCGCGGAAGACAACCCAGCGACCTCGCAGTTCCTTGATTAAGTCCACAGTTCCACGGGGTCTCCCCTAATGCCTCCTACGGCATGAGATTTACTTTTCCGTATCTTATTGCTCGCGTATTGAATTGCCGTCGTCGTAGTCTGCGGCACAGAGTAACTCCACTATGACATTCATTAAAATGGTAGCGCAGACAACGTCGATGGCTTCAGGCAACGCGACGGTCACCGGCAAAGGTTGCACACCTCCGGGGTCCCATGCCGCTGCATTCAGCAATAAACCACCCCACCACCTGTCAGCGTGACGACCGACTCACATTACGTGATGACGGATAAAGTTGCATGAGAACGTCGCCTGTTGCATTATGACGTTATGACGTTACGTGATTGTTGCATTTTTTGGGCCTCATTGCCGGTCGCCTATTGGTTGTTTGCCTTCTTTCGTCACAGGTCCATTTTCAGCGCCGCGCATTCATTATCCTTCCCCGATGCTTCGCTTATGTAGTACGTTCCCAGTTCTGGCGAGTGGCTGTGTTCGAATATTTAGAATTATTTATGAGCCACTGGCGTCCTTGTCTGTTCCTAATAGTTACGTTACATGTTGAAGAATGCATTGTATGCGCAAAATGGTGCTCAGTAAGCTCGAAGCATGCAGTGTTCGCAATTGTAAGTGTTGCGGCCTCGAAATGTTCGCAAAACATTCATACTCTAAACGTCGAATTCTAGCAACATTATGTATTGACCCTTGACTGACGCTTTCCTTGGT
>JAODUO010001082.1:282500-292500 GCA_025642075.2 Ridgeia piscesae | reverse complement strand
TATATATATATATATATATATATATATATATATATATATATTGTACAGAGAAACAGGCATATATCTCAGTTGTTAAACATGGGTCACTACAAAATGAAAACCCAAAAGACAAGACACGTTCAGGCGATAACCCAGTTATCATGAATTCGAATTCGTAATATCAGAAAGTGGTCTGCGGCTTGCATTAAGACGCCATATTGATTGACGTTTGAGAGGCCAATATGAGACTGTCAAAATGATATCTGACAACCACTTTACGCTAGTTGATGGGGCGAAGGTGTAATCTACTTGTCTCGGCCGGAACATCGTATTAATGCTCTAGCAGTTTGGCTATTACTAAAATAATAGTGACAGTTACTAACTCATTACATTAAATTGTGATAAGCCAGTTGCGCAACAAATACGTCATCGAGTCTAACTATGATCGAGCTTGCGTGTTAATGTATGTTTTTAAGTATTGTCTGGGCACTTTGCATCTCGCGCGACTAACTTTCAAATATTCATCTATGACGAATCGAGAGGAACAGGAGGTTTCACTCATCCGGACGGGAGTTTCCATGGGTTAAGGTTTTACTGTACCACACGTCAACGCACTGCTTTCTACGTTTGACCGCATGTCAAGGGTCAGTGTAGCAAAACTATTACATTTAATGGGATTAAACTGTGGAACGAACTTCAATGTGAATAAAAATCATACGACAGAAACCTCTATTTAAGTAAGATTCAAACATATTTTAACGAGTCCCATAAAAGTGAGAGAGTTTTGTAGTGTTTTACTTTAACTAGTTTAATTTTAATTTGATGTTTTTATTATTTATTTATTTATTTATTTATTTATTGTAGCCAGTTTTAAATGTTGTTATGATTTGTTTGTATTTATTTATTGTATGTGTTATTTATATTTTTAAAGAGGTCCACTATGGAAATAAGATGATTGCAAATGTGCAATTTCATGACGGTGCTTCTGTTTCATGACATTATTGTTATGAATAAATCTCACTACTACAACTATAATAGTTATAACCGGACGTTAGACGATCATTCAGAACGTTACGCGTTTGTTCTGCGATTGTTCGTAATGACGTAAACAGTCAGCTGATCGATCGAGGACGCGCTACGTAATGTACAACAAGCGTATACTTTCTTCCCCCTCCGTTGCCATAATAGTAATTGTTACCCTTCTATAGCGCCTATACAATTGGAAACGCAACCTCAGAGGCGCAATAAACAAAATCATTTGGCGTAATAATAAATGGAGACAGACAAGAGTTGTGACTGGAGCATGGAACCACCAAACAATATGGTGGAAAAGCTAATTTAAAATAAATGGGTGTTGAGATATTTTTACGAAAGTATAGAAGTCGATCTGGTGGATATTTTTTGGTCTTGCACTGGTACCACCATCGGGGGTAGAAAGGCCGCGAGTCCAAAATGCCGAAATTACACTTTTAAAGACTATTTCCGAGATTCTTCATAACTACTAAAGGCACAGAACAAACACACATTTGATACATATCACTAAATCTACGTCCAACAACTATGTGTGAATACATCGTTGTTTAAGTTATAACGTGCGACGTCATATCGCCGATAAAAGTCTCACAATCAGTTGTAGTATATATTAGGATCACATTTCTTTTGCTTATTTACAGCAACATGGATATAATAGTTCACTTAATGCAGACGTTAAGCGGTTAATGCATGTCTCATTTATATCTTAAATTTGTAGTAATATATATGATCGACAAACAGTCTTGTCGCACCAGAAAAATGACGCATCAAAATAAACATTTGATGCTGAGGTTCTCATCTTAGTGTCGATGCATAAAGTTGGTATAAAGTACTGAAAAGCGAATAGTTTCTTATAAGTTGAACTTGTAGACACCCCGCCCTCAAATCATCATGCTCGACTGATTAAACACGTGATGCAATGTAAAAATATGAAACAAACCACAATATTTCGCCACAAATTAGCATCGCTTTCCTGATATCGCAATGTCTTTTCCGGCGAACCTCTGTATGCGTGCTTGAGTGTACAGCGATCATGTTTTGCCTTAATTTCCTGCATGGGATCACGATCGACTTTAAGCATACTGCTGAAGCCACCAGCGACGCTTGTCGATGTTCTCACGAAGATCAATTAATACGAACGTTACGGTTCCTTACCAAGAAGCATATCAGTGCTGTGTGAAGTCATTGCATGAGAAATACCTTCAGACAGCAGCTGTCTCTTGCCGCCGTATCACAGGAATACGATCAAACAAGCACAGCAACAGTTTAGCAGTCTGAATTTTCGGATCTCAACAGTTTAGCAGTCTGAATTTTCGGGTCAAGACAGCTTAGCAGTCTGAATGTCCGGGTCGTCAAGAACGTTGAATGTCCGTCTTCACATAAGCAGTTGATGGCGTATGTTGCCAAATGGAGTTACGTTTCTTACACGGTTATCTCGTCTCTATGTTGAGACTTATCGTGACCAGCAGTAGCAACTACAAACGTGCGTGCGTGCATGCGTGCGTGTTTGTGTGTGTGCATGGATGCATGCGTGTGTGTATTAACGGTTTCATCGCATACGGTTTGCAACCCGGGCGCAAAACTATCTGGGTTACTTTTAATTTTAACAGAAAAACTACTTTTTACGAATGTCGCCGTTTGTCAAGAACTATTGCCATTCTTAGGATTCGCAATACATTGTTATCGTAATTTTACGCGTGTTTTCTGCAATTGCTCCGATATCATCCTGTCTGTTGTGAACGTTCTACATAATTTCACTGAACTGATCACATTTACGTCACAACAAACGCCACGCGCGAACACTTCGGGCGCGTCTTTTGCGTATGTAGCGCCACCCAACGTAGATATATTTTCCTAGTTCTGATAAGTACGACGCAACAACGATAACCGCATAGTTACACTAGTACAACCTAAGGTGTATCAATATTTATGTTATTCCACCCTCCCGTATCCATCTTCGGCCCATCACCGAGTACTTCCGTTTCCCGGCAGAAACAACGCCACACCCCATCTTTTTGGTGGATTATTTCTGACGCAACTGTCACTCGAACGACGTGCCTCTCGCTTGAGGCTTCGGGCTACCGAGAACTGTACTGACGAGAACTCATCCAGTTCAGCCGTCACGCTGCTTCCGTCGAATCGCCGCGGGAAGTCAGCGTTTTTTACACGTCGTACGTCTAACGCGACATGCGTCTAACGCGACGGTACCGCGAGCTGAGGAGGAAATCATAATCGCACAGCCCGTCGTCGGGATTGCTTTAATGACGAAGCCCTTGTCTTGTTTTCGCGTACTGCGATCTGAAGGCAGACACTACGCGTGGGTAGGTAGTGACAACCGCGGGACGCAGGCATGACGGGCTTGCCGTAACGTTGACAGCTAGTATCGATTGCTATCAACGTTTCGCCGGGTGGCCGCGTGTTAGAATACAATGCCGGGGCTAGTTGCAACAGAAAACGCGTAGTGTCGGCACACGCCGGACACGTTCGCGATGTTGACGTTACATTTGATACGGTCGATCGGCTTAATATTGACTCCGGTGACGATATAGTACCTATCAGATCGCAGTTTGAACTCGGCGTTATTGAAAAATCTATTTATTTAGATTGTCAAGGTAGTTATTAAGATTGTCGCACGGTAATATACCGCCATTGAACGATTGCGAGGGACGCTGCGGCTATAGTGGTCGGCAATACAATAACAGGTGACGTTGTTAAGGAATGTTAATGTTAACTAAGTTGCCTATAGAAATATGTTTACGACGACCGTGATGTCGTGGTATTTCTGTGCTGTTATGTAAACAAGATTTAGTACCGGTGTTGTTTGAACTACATACGTGCACTGTCCATTTTGTTTACTGCATGAATAGCGTTTAAAAAACACGATAAATAGGTAATCATTCATACTGCGGATTGAACTGAAGCAGCGTAGGGGTGACCAAACTGTCCAATCTGATGTTCTAATCACTGTGCTACCGCGTGGCAGAAGCCGCTGCAGCAACAAGAGCTACTGTAGCAATTGTAGTGATGTGAAAAAAATAGTCACATGGAGGAAGATGAAATAGGCGTAATGAAATATTTATTATCAACTGTGCAAGCATGGTGAACATGGGTCATTACTATTATTATTGTTGCCAACATTAATAATAATAATGTCATTATTATACTTAGGAAATAAACTTGACAGTTATCTTAAAAAGGACGATTACACATCGACAGATACTCTTTCTGTATGATAACAACTTCATTGCCATAGAAAATCTAGAATGCGCGGCTTTGTTGAAGAGAAGTAATTAGTAATCCAGTGAACAAGTTATTATGTCGAAGAAAGAATGAAAGTTTCACATGACGGACATGAATTCTGCAGTGTGTTCCTGACACCGTCACAGCGGCAGGGTGTCCCTGACTCCGTCACAGTGGCAGGATGTCCCTGACTCCGTCACAGTGGCAGGGTGTCCCTGACTCCGTCACAGAGGCAGGGTGTCCCTGACTCCGTCACAGTGGCAGGGTGTCCCTGACTCCGTCACAGTGGCAGGGTGTCCCTGACTCCGTCACAGAGGCAGGGTGTCCCTGACTCCGTCACAGCGGCAGGGTGTTCCTGACTCCGTCACAGAGGCAGGTTGTTCCTGACTCCGTCACAGCGGCAGGGTGTTCCTGACTCCGTCACAGAGGCAGGGTGTCCCTGACTCCGTCACAGAGGCAGGGTTGTTCCTGACTCCGTCACAGCGGCAGGGTGTCCCTGACTCCGTCACAGAGGCAGGGTGTCCCTGACTCCGTCACAGTGGCAGGGTGTTCCTGACTCCGTCACAGCGGCAGGGTGTTCCTGACTCCGTCACAGAGGCAGGGTGTCCCTGACTCCGTCACAGAGGCAGGGTGTCCCTGACTCCGTCACAGTGGCAGGATGTCCCTGACTCCGTCACAGTGGCAGGGTGTCCCTGACTCCGTCACAGAGGCAGGGTGTCCCTGACTCCGTCACAGCGGCAGGGTGTCCCTGACTCCGTCACAGCGGCAGGGTGTCCCTGACTCCGTCACAGCGGCAGGATGTCCCTGACTCCGTCACAGCGGCAGGGTGTTCCTGACTCCGTCACAGCGGCAGGCTATTCCTGACTCTGTCACAGCGGCAGGGTGTCCCTGACTCCGTCACAGCGGCAGGGTGTTCCTGTCTCCGTCACAGCGGCAGGCTATTCCTGACTCTGTCACAGCGGCAGGGTGTCACCGACTCCGTCACAGAGGCAGTGTGTCCCTGACTCCGTCACAGCGGCAGTGTGTCCCTGACTCCGTCACAGCGGCAGGGTGTCCCTGACTCTGTCACAGCGGCAGGTTGTTCCTGACTCCGTCACAGCGGCAGGCTATTCCTGACTCCGTCACAGCGGCAGGATGTCCCTGACTCCGTCACAGCGGCAGGTTATTCCTGACTCCGTCACAGCGGCAGGGTGTCCCTGACTCCGTCACAGCGGCAGGTTGTTCCTGACTCCGTCACAGCGGCAGGGTGTTCCTGACTCCGTCACAGCTTCAGGGTGTTCCTGACTCCGTCACAGCTTCAGGGTGTTCCTGACTCCGTCACAGCGGCAGGGTGTTCCTGACTCCTTCACAGCGACAGGGTGTTCCTGACTCCGTCACAGCGGCAGGGTGTTCCTGACTCCGTCACAGCGGCAGGGTGTTCCTGACTCCATCACAGCGGCCGGGTGTTCCTGACTCCGTCACAGCGGCCGGGTGTTCCTGACTCCGTCACAGCAGTAGGGTGTTCCTGACTCCGTCACAGCGTCAGGGTGTTCCTGACTCCGTCACAGCGGCAGGCTATTCCTGACTCTGTCACAGCGGCAGGGTGTCACCGACTCCGTCACAGAGGCAGTGTGTCCCTGACTCCGTCACAGCGGCAGTGTGTCCCTGACTCCGTCACAGCGGCAGGGTGTCCCTGACTCTGTCACAGCGGCAGGTTGTTCCTGACTCCGTCACAGCGGCAGGCTATTCCTGACTCCGTCACAGCGGCAGGATGTCCCTGACTCCGTCACAGCGGCAGGTTGTTCCTGACTCCGTCACAGCGGCAGGGTGTCCCTGACTCCGTCACAGCGGCAGGTTGTTCCTGACTCCGTCACAGCGGCAGGGTGTTCCTGACTCCGTCACAGCTTCAGGGTGTTCCTGACTCCGTCACAGCTTCAGGGTGTTCCTGACTCCGTCACAGCGGCAGGGTGTTCCTGACTCCGTCACAGCGACAGGGTGTTCCTGACTCCGTCACAGCGGCAGGGTGTTCCTGACTCCGTCACAGCGGCAGGGTGTTCCTGACTCCATCACAGCGGCCGGGTGTTCCTGACTCCGTCACAGCGGCCGGGTGTTCCTGACTCCGTCACAGCAGTAGGGTGTTCCTGACTCCGTCACAGCGTCAGGGTGTTCCTGACTCCGTCACAGCGACAGGGTGTTCCTGACTCCGTCACAACGACAGGGTGTTCCTGACACCGTCACAACGACAGGGTGTTCCTGACTCCGTCACAGCGTCAGGGTGTTCCTGACTCCGTCACAGCGACAGGGTGTTCCTGACTCCGTCACAACGACAGGGTGTTCCTGACACCGTCACAACGACAGGGTGTTCCTGACTCCGTCACAGCGTCAGGGTGTTCCTGACTCCGTCACGGTGGCAGGGTGTCACCGACTCCGTCACAGCTTCAGGGTGTTCCTGACTAGGTCACAGCTTCAGGGTGTTCCTGACTCCGTCACAGCGGCAGGGTGTTCCTGACTCCGTCACAGCGTCAGGGTGTTCCTGACTAGGTCACAGCTTCAGGGTGTTCCTGACTCCGTCACAGCGGCAGGGTGTTCCTGACCCCGTCACAGCGGCAGGGTGTTCCTGACTCCGTCAGAGCGGCAGGGTGTTCCTGACTCCGTCACAGCGTCAGGGTGTTCCTGACTAGGTCACAGCGGCAGGGTGTTCCTGACTCCGTCACAGCGTCAGGGTGTTCCTGACTAGGTCACAGCGGCAGGGTGTTCCTGACTCCGTCACAGCGTCAGGGTGTTCCTGACTAGGTCACAGCGGCAGTGTGTTCCTGACTCCGTCACAGCGGCAGGGTGTCCCTGACTCTGTCACAGCGGCAGGGTGTCCCTGACTCCGTCACAGCGGCAGGGTGTTCCTGACTCCGTCACAGCGGCAGGGTGTTCCTGACTCCGTCACAGCGTCAGGGTGTTCCTGACTCCGTCACAGCGATAGGGTGTTCCTGACTCCGTCCCAGCGGCAGGTTGTTCCTGACTCCGTCACAGCGATAGGGTGTCCCTGACTCCGTCACAGTGGCAGGGTGTCCCTTACTCCGTCACAGTGGCAGGGTGTTCCTGACTCCGTCACAGTGGCAGGGTGTCCCTGACTCCGTCACAGTGGCAGGGTGTTCCTGACTCCGTCACAGTGGCAGGGTGTCCCTGACTCCGTCACAGTGGCAGGGTGTCCCTGACTCCGTCACAGTGGCAGGGTGTCCCTGACTCCGTCACAGTGGCAGGATGTCCCTGACTCCGTCACAGTGGCAGGGTGTCCCTGACTCCGTCACAGTGGCAGGGTGTCCCTGACTCCGTCACAGTGGCAGGGTGTCCCTGACTCCGTCACAGTGGCAGGATGTCCCTGACTCCGTCACAGTGGCAGGGTGTCCCTGACTCCGTCACAGTGGCAGGGTGTCCCTGACTCCGTCACAGTGGCAGGGTGTCCCTGACTCCGTCACAGCGGCAGGGTGTCCCTGACTCCGTCACAGCGGCAGGGTGTCCCTGACTCCGTCACGGGGCAGGGTGTCCATGACTCCGTCACAGCGGCAGGGTGTCCCTGACTCCGTCACAGTGGCAGGATGTCCCTGACTCCGTCACAGTGGCAGGGTGTCCCTTACTCCGTCACAGTGGCAGGGTGTTCCTGACTCCGTCACAGTGGCAGGGTGTCCCTGACTCCGTCACAGTGGCAGGGTGTTCCTGACTCCGTCACAGTGGCAGGGTGTTCCTGACTCCGTCACAGTGGCAGGGTGTCCCTGACTCCGTCACAGTGGCAGGGTGTCCCTGACTCCGTCACAGTGGCAGGATGTCCCTGACTCCGTCACAGTGGCAGGGTGTCCCTGACTCCGTCACAGTGGCAGGGTGTCCCTGACTCCGTCACAGTGGCAGGGTGTCCCTGACTCCGTCACAGTGGCAGGATGTCCCTGACTCCGTCACAGTGGCAGGGTGTCCCTGACTCCGTCACAGTGGCAGGGTGTCCCTGACTCCGTCACAGTGGCAGGGTGTCCCTGACTCCGTCACAGCGGCAGGGTGTCCCTGACTCCGTCACAGCGGCAGGGTGTCCCTGACTCCGTCACAGTGGCAGGGTGTCCATGACTCCGTCACAGTGGCAGGGTGTCCCTGACTCCGTCACAGTGGCAGGATGTCCCTGACTCCGTCACAGTGGCAGGGTGTCCCTGACTCCGTCACAGTGGCAGGGTGTCCCTGACTCCGTCACAGTGGCAGGGTGTCCCTGACTCCGTCACAGCGGCAGGGTGTCCCTGACTCCGTCACAGCGGCAGGGTGTCCCTGACTCCGTCACAGCGGCAGGGTGTCCCTGACTCCGTCACAGTGGCAGGGTGTACCTGACTCCGTCACAGCGGCAGGGTGTCCCTGACTCCGTCACAGTGGCAGGGTGTCCCTGACTCCGTCACAGTGGCAGGGTGTCCCTGACTCCGTCACAGCGGCACGGTGTCCCTGACTCCGTCACAGTGGCAGGGTGTCCCTGACTCCGTCACAAAACTGATAGTCATTCGCCGTGCACTCGACTACAGGCCAAAGGTGTACTGGTTACAAATAACAACTTGTTTGGTTTCTATGTCGGTGTCGAATTTTGCACGTGGGAAATAGATGAGTATTTTGATACGCCATGTGGTTGGTGTATCTCTTCATAATGCAATCATTTATTTTGAGGAAGTTTCTCTAGCGGTCACTGACTTTCGTCATTTTCGCGGTGGGTATCTTACGTGATTAAAGATGTAACATTTTGCCGGTCTAAATGGTAACATAACATCATACTTAGTTAAATAAATAATTTAGAGATTAATATATTGACCGCCAAGATATTCCTTAGCTGTCAACAATTATTTGACGAAAGTGGACTTTGTATAATTTGAGTATTTACACTGTCATATGTTGAATATTTACTTTTTAGTTCAAGTTAACTTACAGACTCACACACATATTCCAAACGCTCTCGTTTATCTTTTCTTTCGTTCGTTCGTTCGTTCGTTCGTTCGTTCGTTCGTTCGTTCGTTCGTTCGTTCGTTCGTTCGTTCGTTCGTTCGTTCGTTCGTTCGTTCGTTTGTTCGTTCGTTCGTTCGTTCGTTCGTTCGTTCGTTCGTTCGTTCGTTCGTTCGTTCGTTCGTTCGTTCGTTCGTTCGTTCGTTCGTTCGTTCGTTCGTTCGTTCGTTCGTTCGTTCGTTCGTTCGTTCGTTCGTTCGTTCGTTCGTTCGTTCGTTCGTTCGTTCGTTCGTTCGTTCGTTCGTTCGTTCGTTCGTTCGTTCGTTCGTTCGTTCGTTCGTTCGTTCGTTCGTTCGTTCGTTCGTTCGTTCGTTCGTTCGTTCGTTCGTTCGTTCGTTCGTTCGTTCGTTCGTTCGTTCGTTCGTTCGTTCGTTCGTTCGTTCGTTCGTTCGTTCGTTCGTTCGTTCGTTCGTTCGTTCGTTCGTTCGTTCGTTCGTTCGTTCGTTCGTTCGTTCGTTCGTTCGTTCGTTCGTTCGTTCGTTCGTTCGTTCGTTCGTTCGTTCGTTCGTTCGTTCGTTCGTTCGTTCGTTCGTTCGTTCGTTCGTTCGTTCGTTCGTTCGTTCGTTCGTTGTTCGTTCGTTCGTTCGTTCGTTCGTTCGTTCGTTCGTTCGTTCGTTCGTTCGTTCGTTCGTTGTTCGTTCGTTCGTTCGTTCGTTCGTTCGTTCGTTCGTTCGTTCGTTCGTTCGTTCGTTCGTTCGTTCGTTCGTTCGTTCGTTCGTTCGTTCGTTCGTTCGTTCGTTCGTTCGTTCGTTCGTTCGTT
>JAODUO010001082.1:272500-277500 GCA_025642075.2 Ridgeia piscesae | reverse complement strand
ATCGTACCCAACACCTATTGCTATAGATCGGATTGCAAAGGTTATTCGGCATATTCAACTAATATCACACATTTATATCATTGACACGTTACGTGTAATTGTGTATTGTTGTTTGTTACATAATGATGATCACATACGTCATCACATTCCTCCCCCCGTAAAAATATTTATTTTAAAAAATAACACGCGTTGTGATCTTATAAACTAAAATATTATCATCTACAGCGCGGTGAATACTGAAGAGCAAAGCAAATGAAAAATGTCGCTCATTCAGCAAAGTTTACCGTTCGGTTGCAATCGCTTCCATTACCGATCGTTTCCCGCGCGCGCTGGAAAATCACCCGACCGGATCGACTTCCGGCGAAATCCGCGCCGACCGCGCCTTTCATTTCACACATGACCGGCGCGCGTGCGACACGCGAATGAGAAATCGCGTTACGCTGAAATCGCGCGATTGTTACGTGAGCCGACAGTGTCGCGCGCACGCGCTTTTGCCAAGGGTGCCGTTGGCATGCGAGACGCGAACCGTTAACGAGCCATGGGGGTACGCGCTTCGCTCGCGTTCGGCGGTTGACTGGTTGCAGATTGCGGCGTTTATTTAATATCCGTACACATTATCGATCTGGTTCAGCGTCGGGGGAGAATCCCGGTGTTGACGACCGCGATTGTGCGGATAGAACGGGGAAGGTAAACAGGTGTTGTTCTCGCGGGAGTGGAATCAGATCCTCCTGTAATGATCCGGTGTCGCATTGGGATTTGTTGACGCTGAATATCGGGGGAGGTGTATGTAAGTGGTCGTCGAAGACGTTACGATGATATGGAAGCGCGTGGGAGGGCTAATGAATTGTTGTGGTTGACGATTATTTGTTCTATATACTGGCAAAATGTCCGTCCCCTCACGGGATAGTTTGGTAATTGATACTAAATACGAAACGGTTACGTACAAATTACCGTCATAAATAACGTAATGCGCGCGTATAGATGTCTTCAAAATTATGAAGTCCGTCTAGAAAAGTGTCCCTACCAGTGACACCGTAGCTTGTTCATATAATACTCGTATTACTAGGGTTAGACGTAAGCGTAGTATATGTTAGCGTCTACGTCATTTTCCAATCAACCTAATTCATGATGCAGAGGCCTTTTTCATGAAGTACATTCACGGTGCGCGTATTGTTTCTGCGATTTTGCAGTTACATTTTACGTCTTATGCACTCATTGGGGTTTGCGTTCCGAACAACTGACTTACCCCGTAAAAGTTCAGATCCGTGACAAACGTGCGGTATTGCTAAAATATAGAGCTCTGTATGTTGCTCTGTCCATTGCGTTACAAAGCCAGTTAAGTAAATTTAAGTCAAGAATGTTTGGGGCTCGAGGTACTTAGTGTGGGATTATGCTTGCATGAGATTTTATGGGTTTTCCAATCAGTCTTGCACGCGGCTGTCTCTTTGAGTAAAATATAATGTGATTACCCCATGTGGTGACAGTTTGTGTGTGGCATGATTTTGTTTGTCGCATGTTTGCAGATTGTAAGTTTTAAACTAGTAAAGGACACTTTTCATGTTAACCTTAGGTAGAAGACGTATTGTTACAGGCATTGTCTACGTCTTTGTCGTCGTCTTCATCTTCTTAGTCTTAGTCGGCGTTTTAATAGCCGTAGTCGTCGTTGTCGACACCATCACTCTAATTTTAGTCATCATTATTGCCGGCTTGTGACAAATTTCAATCAGAATCGACTCTTGGATTATGTGACCAATAGGCATGCGTTGAGTTGTACGGAGTCAGTCAGAAAAGGTTAATGATTTTCCCTCCACGTGTGAGCTACTGTAGTCGAGTCTGGGTTTTACAATAATATCACAAAATCAGCGACACAACATTGCCGCGAAATGTTGATTGCAATCGTCGTGTTAATTGCATTTGAAAACTCCCATCGGCCTTGTCCGGATTAAGAATCACGGTCGCATTGCGCGAACATGCGATCCGCAGATTATCACCGTCGCTCGTGCCAAACGGAACGAGATGGGTTTATGCAAATCGCCTCCGTCAATCTCGTCTACACAGTGAGCGACCACCATGGCGCAATGAAGTGTCGCGAATATTATCACGGCCTCTACGAGCAGACGACATCCAGTGATGAATTCTAAGCCGCCGAAGATGAGTATCCGTGCATTTGCATCGCGAGCAACGCTTTGGTGAGAGACCAGGCGACAATGCGACGCCGGTCGCGAAATCCGCGAGTTAAGCGACACGCAACTTCCGGCTGGTTCGGCAATCAGCCTGTCTTCGTCGGTGATGGTGTCGGATTTCGGCAGATCAAGGCGTTTGGGAGATCGTAAGCGACCGATGAATACGCTGAGAATTGGTGCACGTAGGACGGATACGCGGTTTTAAAGAACGGTCTGAACAGGAGGAATGTTTCTGGTTGTAGACGACGTCATATGAAGTCATCGCACATGTGAGAGCGGTTTAAGGTCATGACGGTCGAGGATAATTACACAAACACATATCCACGTTATCAAACGCCACGGTGGTGCGTGATAAATGTCCAACGAAAGCTTTACTCACTCGTGCACAAACCAAAACAAAAGCGACGGTAGTTCGTGCAAAATGTCTGTCAACAGCTGCCGTGATTTGTGATGTATGTTCGCGCAAATACCACGTGTAGAGATTACGTTTTCTGCCACAAGCACAACTGTTCCCTACAAAAAAATGCAACGTCTTTTTTCTTCGTCATCGAAGCCCGCTGTGAATTGCACTAGGCGATACACCAAGAAACACGGTGCAATCGTCAGTGTTTGTCCACAAAGAAAAGGACGGTTTTGTGTATCGGCGAACTACAGCCTGACAACATCTAAATTCCATTAAAAAAATCTTCTGGCGACTGGTGACTAGTTCATCAAACTTCTACGAGTCCTGCTCGTGCAAATGCTGTGAGAACAGATTACAGTGTGTCCAGTGTTAGCAGTTACTGCTTCCCATAACATATTACTTTAATATAGCAATACTACTTCAAATTGAATGACATATTGTTTTCATACACACAGACATATAACAATAACAATCATGGCATTGTTTCCCAGCATCAAGTATGAATGATTTATGAAACGTGGTCCCCCTGCCCCTAGACTGTACATTTTTCTGAACGATCTCGTATTGCATTATTTTCGCTTGCACCAACTATAACGACGACCACGACCACGACCACGACCACGACCACGACCACGACCACGACCACGACCACGACCACGACCACGACCACGACCACGACCACGACCACGACCACGACCACGACCACGACCACGACCACGACCACGACCACGACCACGACCACGACCACGACCACGACCACGACCACGACCACGACCACGACCACGACCACGACCACGACCACGACCACGACCACGACCACGACCACGATCACGATTATAGGACTATGACTATGACTGTGGCTGTGGCTGTGGCTGTGGCTGTGGCTGTGGCTGTGGCTGTGGCTGTGACTGTGACTGTGACTGTGACTGTGACTGTGACTGTGACTGTGACTGTGACTGTGACTGTGACTGTGACTGTGACTATGACTATGACAATGACAATGACAATGACAATGACAATGACAATGACAACGACAACGACAACGACAATGACAATGACAATGACAATGACAATGACAATGACAATGACAATGACAATGATTATGACTGACTATAACTATGACTATAACTATGGCTATAACTATGATAACAGTAACAATAACAACATAATAGCAATAGTAATAATAATAACAACAACAACAATATGATCAAGGTTTCCTGACTCATTTTTATAATAATAATAACGAGGGTTTAACGACTCATTTTTTAAACAGTTGCTTTCGCATCGACGGAACCAAACAACGTCCTCATCGGATGTCGCCGCCTGTACAATTTGATTAAAGCGAACACGTCCAATATTTGGTTGACAGACATCTGATATTTATTCTATTTATCTAGATTAGTTGCGATCGTGCGTCTCTAATCAGATTAATTTGTCTGTGTAAACCGGAATTGTATAACGTAATATAAAACATCTGGTGATATTGGGCGGTTTTGAACGATTATGACAAACACAGTCGAACTCTCCGGGAACGTAAACATTTTCGCCTCATCAAAACGTTACTCACGGTCGTTGTGCACGTTGTGGGGCATGATTGCTCATTGGTGGCACAACTGGCGACCTTTACATACGAGTACAGTGGCCGTAGAGTCAATGATGGCATCATGGTCGTTTAATGATTAATTGTATATAATTAATTGATGTAGTGGCGGTAACACACTTCGTTTGTACAGTTGTGTGTGTGTGTGTGTGTGTGTGTGTGTGTGTGTGTGTGCGTGCGTGCGTGTGTGAGTGTGTGTGTGTGTGTGTGTGTGTGTGTGTGTGTGTGTGTGTCTGTGTGTGTGTGAGTATGTATGTGTGCATGCGCGTGTATGTATACATTTGTTTGATTGATTGTTGCTTGTGCGTGTATGTGTATATCTATATGTATGTGTGTGTGTGTATGTTCGTGTGCGTGTGTGTGTGCATGTGTGTGCGCGTGTGCGCGTGTGCGCGTGTGCGCGTGTGCGTGTGTGCGTGTGCGCGTGTGCGCGTGTGCGCGTGTGCGCGTGTGCGCTTGTGCGCGTGTGCGCGTGTGCGCGTGTGCGCGTGTGCGCGTGTGCGCGTGTGCGCGTGTGCGCGTGTGCGCGTGTGCGCGTGTGCGCGTGTGCGCGTGTGCGCGTGTGCGCGTGTGCGCGTGTGCGCGTGTGCGCGTGTGCGCGTGTGCGCGTGTGCGCGTGTGCGCGTGTGCGCGTGTGCGCGTGTGCGCGTGTGCGCGTGTGCGCGTGTGCGTGTGCGTGGCGTGTGCGCGTGTGCGCGTGTGCGGGTGCGCGTGTGCGCGTGGCGGTGTGCGCGTGTGGCGTGGGCGTGTGGCGTGTGCGCGTGTGCGCGTGTGCGGTGTGCGTGTGCGTGTGTGCGTGTGTGCGTGTGTGCGT
>JAODUO010001082.1:237500-267500 GCA_025642075.2 Ridgeia piscesae | reverse complement strand
GTTTTCGACTGCGCATCTGCGTGCCGCCATTTGATTTACACGCAGTTTAATTACACGCTGGTATGAATATTTAGGCAAAAAGTGTTCTTTATGAGCTGAAGCTGTTTTTACATTAGCAATATCGGTAATCATCTCACGTATGTGTTACAAAATTTACTCCTAATCTAGTCTATTTTGCTGTGTTTTATTTTTAAAAAGATCTATATTTGAAACATGTTTACATGATTTTGGCTACTGTAAAACATCTGTCACGCATTATTAACAGTTTGCAACGTAGATTCGCGTTTGTTGTGACGTATTTAGATATCCCATCTCCACTGTGATTTACTATTGTTTTTGTTCCTCGTTTGGCTGGCCTCGTTCGATTAGATATGACTCACATTTCTGGTATAAATTATTATTTTATTTTTATGTGCAAATTGTCTTGACAATGCATCCCGATATCTCCTAAATTGGAAATAACTAAAACCATATCTCTGTTAAAAAAATTAGTTTTTGATCTGATCGCGTATTCGTTATCTCATTCCATTTCTATTAAAAGTGTTAGAAATTTAACATGTTATTTTAAAGAAACTTCTACTGCGCCTAAATCCTTGGAAAACAACTTACGAAGAGCATTAAGATAAAACGGTTGGTCAATCTCAGAATCGATAAGCAATATTCAACTTATCAACAGATAAATCTGGGAGCTGGGGGATCAGCAAGATTGTAAAGTACGTTTTAAAAACGTTTTAAAATGACGTCTGCCATAAAAAGTTCAAGTTAATTAAAACCATGACAATGTTAGACATTGAAAACGAACGCCAACACAAAAACCACAGCACTGCGTCCAAAATGGTAAAACAACAACACGCACGTTTCGTTTCGAATATGCTATTCGAAACGAAACGTGCGTGTTGTTGTTTTACCTGACGTCATATGCGGTTGTTGTTAACTAAATCTTTCCACACACGCCATATTGCATCAAACACATGAGATGAAATATAAATCCAATGATGGCGCAATAACTTCTACAGTTGCAGATGGCGTAGGTGTATTGATTCAATTAGGATGTCGTGTTTTCAACAAACATTGCCAGAATTATTGTTTACATCCACTACACTCTTAATCACCATTTAAGGCTTATGAGAAAACGTCAGATACCTAACCACGCTGTATATCATCGCAAACCACAATATGTGTTATATCGAGTCCATAATACACGAACATATTTGTAAGGCTGGTGTACAAATTAATGATAACGTTCAGGTCCTCGTTTTGAAAACCAAATACGTCACAAACAGCTGTTGTTCACACAAAAATGACCTGATATCAATAACAGTGGATGCGTGCATGCATGCGTGCCTATGTATGTATGTATGTATGTATGTATGTATGTATGTATGTATGTATGTATGTATGTATGTATGTATGTATGTATGTATGTATGTATGTATGTATGTATGTATGTATGTATGTATGTATGTATGCATGTATGTATGTATGTATGTATGTATGTATGTATGTATGTATGTATGTATGTATGTATGTATGTATATATGTATGTATGTATGTATGTATGTATGTATGTATGTATGTATGTATGTATGCATGTATGTATGTATGTACGTATGTACGTATGTACGTATGTACGTATGTACGTATGTACGTATGTACGTATGTACGTATGTACGTATGTATGTATATATGTATGTATGTATGTATGTATGTATGTATGTATGTATGTATGTATGTATGTATGTATGCATGTATGCATGTATGCATGTATGTATGTATGTATGTATGTATGAATGTATGTACGTATGTATGTATGTATGTATGTATGTATGTATGTATGTATGTATGTATGTATGTATGTATGTATGAATGCATGTATGCATGTTGTGTGTATGTATGTATGTATGTATGTATGTATGTATGTATGTATGTATGTATGTATGTATGTATGTATGTATGTATGTATATATGTATGTATGTATGTATGTATGTATGTATGTATGTATGTATGTATGTATGTATGTATGCATGTATGTATGTATGTATATATGTATGTATGTATATATGTATGTATATATGTATGTATGTATGTATGTATGTATATATGTATGTACGTATGTAAGCACACACGTACGCACTCACGCACGCACGCACGCATGCACACATGCATGTGTATGTACGTGTGTATGTTTACGTATCTATGTGTGTATGTAATTATGCATGTATGCAATTTATTTGTTCATATATCTCGTGGGTTAAGTGATCTTCCAGGATTTAGGTTTCGTACTGAAGTCGCAAGTATCCTTGAGATCTTTTCAGCACTAACAAAGACACTAAAGGCAGGTTGTTGAGCGTGTAAAGTGGCACCCCGCGGGGGTCTGAGACATCGCTCTCAGATAGAAACGTACCGGCTAATTGAAATGCCCCGAGAACCCGTCCTTCGCACGCGAGACAAAAGAAGCTGCAGAGGAACTGAGTCAAGGCCCACATGGGAGAACAAGGGCCGCCAGCACAAGGCCCTGATCCCGACGCACAAATGGTGGTCTAAGACAAAGGCTCCAGAGAATATAGGCAGACTTGTTTTCCAAATAAACAGCATCGACCAGCCGCGTTGCGATTTAGCAAGACAAATTCAACAGGATTGTCGTCAAGAGCAAACAAGTTAACTGGCATGTGGACATAACACGGGGACATTTCGCTATCGGGCGTCAACAATAGTTTACTGGTGCATATCTTTTCACTCTATGTAGCTCCAGTTGTACGAATTGGTACCTAAGTATATACAGTGGATAATTGTGTAAGAAAAGTGTTCGCGCATTAATTGTAGCCTGGCTGATCGATGTTTCCCTTAAAACCCGGTGTGGTGTTCGATTGAATAGGTCTGCGACGGGATAAAGTGTAAAAAGCGCTTTAAGCAAACCTGGGGATTGGATAAATCGACATATAAGAACTACTACTAATACTACTACTACTACTACTACTACTACTACTGCTGACTGCTACTGCTACTGCTACTGCTACTGCCTGCTACTGCTACTGCTACTGCTACTGCTACTGCTACTGCTACTGCTACTGCTACTACTACTGCTACTGCTACTGCTACTGCTACTGCTACTGCTCTGCTACTGCTGCTGCTGCGCTTCTGCTACTGCTGCTGACTGCTACTGCTCTACTGCTACTGCTGACTGCTGCGTGTCTGCTCTGCCACCTACTACTCTACTACTCACTCACTACTGACTGCTCACTGCTCTCTACTACTGCTACCTGCTACTACTACTCTACTACTACTGCTCTGCTGCTCACTGCTCTACTCTACTCTCTCTGCTGCTACTGCTGCTGCTCCTGCTGCTCTACTGCTCTGCTCTCTGCTGCTGCTGCTGCTGCTCTGCTCTCTGCTGCTACGCTGCTACTGCTGCTGCTGACTCTGCTGCTGCTGCTGCTGCTGCTGCTGCTGCTGCTGCTGCTGCTACTACTGCTGCTGCTGCTGCTGCTGCTGCTGCTGCTACTACTACTGCTACTACTACTACTACTGTACTACTACTACTGCTACTGCTGCTGCTGCTGCTGCTGCTGCTGCTACTACTGCTACTACTGCTGCTGCTACTCTACTACTGCTGCTGCTGCTGCTGCTGCTGCTGCTGCTGCTGCTGCTACTGCTGCTACTGCTGACTACTACTACTACTACTACTACTACTAGGTTTGACTAGCAATGGGGTAGTCTATAGAGTAAGCCGAGACCAAACGTCTCGCTTTCACGACATAGGAGACTGAGAAAAGAATACCTTATCCAAATGGTTCGTGTCCTGAGGATAACACCAGGGCTCGAATTTAGCCGACGACAACCGAATTTGCCATCGGACAAGTGAAATTACTACTACTTGTTTTCGGCGTGATAAGTTAGCTGTTTACAACCTGAAAAATTCCAGAGATAATTTGACGAATTTCGAACCTTTATATTATAGTTCAATGTATTTTTTTGCATCCTTTATCCTCCTATTTTAATGAAACTTGTTCATGAAAGAAGTTGTATTAATTTTAACAAATGTTTATGAAGCTCACACACCTGGCAACACGCCATGAAGTGGGCGTTTTAGAATACCATTTATTTCTGTAGTTTTTATAAGTACTTCAAATGTGTCCTTATTATCTGATCTTCATACCGGATGATGCAACTTACTCGTGTAAACAACGTCTGCGATTACGCACGGGTCGCTTTAGTGCGAGCAAGTGCTCATGCTGTGACGCGCGTGTATTCACGAGACGAAAACGTACAGCCACATTCACTCCGGCACGACGGACCTTATAGAACCTGGCAGTTGTTCACGACCTCCCGGTGTCGCGGTTTCCCAGCGCAACAAAAATGTTGTAAAAACAAATATTTGTTACGTTACTTATGTTAGGTCGCACGTATAATAACCTTGGGCAAGTTATTTCTCTCTACGTTGCTGTGCAGCTCACTCGGTTTTATGAGCGGATACCTGGTTGTAGACGCGGGTGGATATTTGCTCGCATGAATTGCAGCTTGGTGATGTGCTTTCCACACATGCTAAGATTGTGTTCGATTGATTGGGTCTGTAAAAAAGTAAAGTATAATGCCTTTTGACAAGTCCTACAGACAGAATTCGGCACTGTATAACGTCCGTCGCACACTCCCCGATTTCCACACAGCGACCGTCACGACCGTCCCAGCCTACACCGACTGACGGGTGCTGCTGGCTTACAAATATATCGTTATACCATAAGGTGGTTCGGGATTATCTGATTACATACCTCCTACCCCGAACAATGATGAAATCACATAAGACTAGCGTCACATCTTTCTTGAGGTGCAGAACTCGAAAAACACGTAACACGACAGAACACAAATGCCGTGAAATTGTAGACAGGTGGGTTATTGAGAAATACTACACAGTCACCAAATGGTTCGGATGGGAAGTTTCCTTATAGCTTCTGGTCGTATGTTAGGAAACATTACATCCAGCTAAGCCTCATTCTGCGCTAGTTTGCGGCTAATTAATGGATTAGTACCGGTGAGCGTGGGTGGCTTCCTCTGATCTCTAAAAATAAGTCAATTATTTATAGGGATCGGCGGGGTTCACGTTGAAGTGCCGCAGACATCGCTGTGGGGAGGACAGAGAATGAGCGAGGCTAGCAAAGACAGCAAGTGAGATGGATTGTTTCACCATTTTTTCGTAGTCATTCCTGAGAGATCTGGAAAACTCAAGATAGACGATCGTGAGAGGAAACTGGTGGGAAAGAGAATACGTATTATCGATAGGGCGGATGGAGAGACGTGGTCCCCGAATTGTTGCGGATATATCGAAACCAATATGGCCATGATCGCAAGTCAGGAGTGGTTACTGTAAGTCCACTACCACTTACAGATTTCCTGTGCGTTGTATATGGATGCTAGCCGAATCAAAGTTTTAACTGACTTCGCCGTACCACCCGTGAGAACAATGCTGACACCCGTCCTACCCGCGGTCCTGGTCCAAAACGAAGCCTTCGAGGTTCAGGATCCAAATACAACCACCCACTCATCCATGCTCACGAGCCGCTGGGCGATATTAATTGTTCTACGTCTACTTTTCGAAACACCGGAACTTGCAGGCGAGCGATTTCATTGGTTGAGGCGAGCTCACTCTCGCGCCAGGAGTCACCGCTCGTGGTTACGTCGGTACCAGCCGACAGTACCTCTGGATGAACCCTTCGCAAAACTCTGAATCAAAACTCAGCCAATGAAATCGCCCACGAGGAGTGTGGATGGGCTCAGGACATGTGATAATTTTGGGTGATTTCATTCACACGCTGCTCGTGTTACACGCAGTGTTTGGGATACAGAAGCACACATTCAAATACACGAAACCATTTACCGTTCCCAGCCCGTGCAGTTGGCGCATGAGTCATTATTCTGGGATTCCCATAAATGGTTTACAGTCTTCAAATTGGGGCAGGTATTTGCACTGTTCTCACGGCTGACGAAGTCGTGACTGGCGAAGTCAATTACTTGATCGATTCGGCTAACTTCCACACACCACTTAGGGATCAACCAGGGCTCGTTTTGCATGACAAACAGCCCTGGCTTGCGAAGATCTTGCTTATCTTAAGATAGTCTCTCAAGGCGACTTGTCCGGAGGAACTGAGACTGCTATGACCAGCAGCGTCCCCTGTCGCGGGAGGGTGACCAACCGGACCGTGGACCGTTTATTGCGCGCGCCTGATTCCTCGTGCCGGCGTCTCGGGCCGTGTCCGTGCCGCGGTGTGAGCCGACTTACGGCGTCTGCGCGTAATGGACCGGACGTCTCGTAACAACGTCGTTGGCGCCGGGTCACAGAGGAACGACCATTACCCGAGCGCAGCGCTTAAGCCGTGAGGGACGTTATTGCCTGTTCGCGAAGTGTCGGCAATCGGCGGCTGAGTTGTGTCGGTCTGTGCGTGGTGATCGCAGCGGGCGAACGACGGAGGCACGCGGAGAATTCTACTCTAGTAACGTGTTAATTAGTCGAGTATGTTCGCATAGATCTGGCGATCGTAGCCCGACTTTAATGTTGTCAGCTGGGGTCGATCACCTGGCCCTGGCTGTCACGCGACTGGTCGATGGCGGAGTGGCGGAGGATTGTTGGACGGACGGACGGACGGACGGACGGACGGACGGACGGACGGACGGACGGACGGACGGACGGACGGACGGACGGACGGACGGACGGACGGACGGACGGACGGACGGACGGACGGACGGACGGACGGACGGACGGACGGACGGACGGACGGACGGACGGACGGACGGACGGACGGACGGACGGACGGACGGACGGACGGACGGACGGACGGACGGACGGACGGCGGACGGACGGACGGACGGACGGACGGACGGACGGACGGACGGACGGACGGACGGACGGACGGACGGACGGACGGACGGACGGACGGACGGACGGACGGACGGACGGACGGACGGACGGACGGACGGACGGACGGACGGACGGACGGACGGACGGACGGACGGACGGACGGACGGACGGACGGACGGACGGACGGACGGACGGACGGACGGACGGCGGCTGAGTTGTAGGTAGGATCAAATGTTCAATACACACTGCTCGACTAATTGACAGATGACAAAACAAAACAAATGAGCATATCAATTATAGGTATGAATATGTGCGCATGAATAATACACATCTTCCACACGATGCAACTTCAAAGAACAACATTTCCTATCAGTCCCGTGCGGAACTTTCATCTTCGTGTTATCGACGTTTTCACCAATTTATGATCGTAATTTGTTTAACTAGGAATATATCCTCATTATCGGTAAAAAAATAATGTTGACCTTAGCTAAGTGTATAATTTGGTTTGCTCTGATCAATTGCGACACTACATTATCTTTTAATTGTTGAACATACACATATTAATTTGTGTACTAATTGTACAATAGAATAGCAACCTCTGAGTAATGGCATGCAGTCAAATGACCGTGTTAACGAGGTATGCAATCATATAATTCGCCATAACTAACACCCCACTATCAGTACTAATGCACGTATATAATGATAACCACAATTAAAACTAACACCACGTACGTCACAGACCTTTAACGACATAAACGCCATCAAAGCAGTCACCACCACCAACACCGACAGCACCTTAACATATATTAATCATCATTAGTACCATTACCCACTTTAACACTGTTTTCACCGTCATCATAATTTTCACCGACAACACTGTTACCACCGTGAACATCGTTAACACCGCCACCACCACAACTCCAACCATCTCTACTTGCATCATAATCATCACGACCATCATCATCGCAATAACCACAACCATCATCACCTCCAATATCACCAGCCCAGTCAACACCACAACCATACCAACAACTATGTTATCGTTTCTCCATCTCCACCACAGACACACCCAACCGCCATGCATCCGACTGAATTTTCTTTATTTCCATACGTTTCTTAATTTCTGCACCCCCATCACCGATACCACCAACACAGCTATCACCGCCAACACGATTATCACCGTCACCACTTTCATCACCGTCAACACCACCATCAGACTGTCATCATACTCAGCATCATCACAGTAACCACCATCACCAATATCATCACAACCACCACAACCATTTTCTCTTTTCACCACCTCCTTGTACAAACACTCTCAACCATTGTGCAACTATCTTAACATACTCAATTTCATACTATTCTTGATGTGTAAATGTTATTATACTACTATTACCTTTCTATATATCTGTTATACTTATTTTCCTATTTTTACACTATATTATCCTTCCACACTGACATTAATTAACCCTTGTCCTCCCGTTCCAGGGCGTGTCGGTGTCCGTGTCCGTGCTCACCCTCACCGTGATCGCCATCGAGCGGTGGTACGCCATCTGCCACCCGCTCAAGTTCCGCAGCACGACGACCCGAGCGAGGGTCGTCATTATCGGCGTGTGGGTCGTCTCTCTCGTCCTCCTCCTGCCGGACCTCGTCGTGCTCGACGTCCACCGGAAGTTCCCCGGTCTGACAGTGCTGCTGACGACATGCAAGCCGACGTGGCCGTACGAGAGTCAGGCGACCTACCAGATGTTCCTCGTCATTGCGCTCTTCTTCCTGCCGTCTTGTCTCATCGGCTTCTGTTACTGCCGCATCGCGCGGGCCTTGTGGAGCGACTCGCTACCGACGGAAACAAGTGAGTTGCTGGCACACACGCACCACGCACGCACGCACGCATGCACACACATTGTATAAACAACAGGGTTGTACCAAAGGGTCGTTCATAATTGGCAACATTTTATAGTGTGTGCTCGCGCACGCATATGCATGTGCGTTTTTTTAATTCGGTCGCACACACCCACACACGCACGCGCCCGCGCACGCACACACACACACACACACACACACTAACAAACACACACACACACACACACACACACACACACACACACACACACACACACACACACACACACAATCATTGCGTAGAAAAAATGATTGTACCTAAGATGTTATGCTTATGTCCCTAGAATGAAAACATACGAACATGCACGTAATGTAGGTAATTTGGGAGCGACATCAGAAACGTGTTTGGTGTATAATATAAAGGAACGCGCGGGTGCGCACGCGCGTGTGTGTGTGTGTGTGCGTGCGTGCGTGCGTGCGTGCGTGCGTGCGTGCGTGCGTGCGTGCGTGCGTGCGTGCGTGCGTGCGTGCGTACATACACAAACAAATGTCACGGTTGGAAGTATGCGAGTAAATATATTTCCACACGATGGGCGCGCCACCCTAGAGTCGCTGTAGCCCGATTTATGACAGCCAGGAACTGCGAGGTATGGATAACGAGCTGGGATAACGACGCCATTACCACGAGGGAAGTTCATTCACCGGACGGGTCGTGCTGTGGACCTCGTTTGTGGATATACCTTACGACTGTCTCGTAGTGCCTTATTTTAAGTTGCCTATCTTTTGATATCAACAGCATCAATAATAACAACAATAACAACAAGAATAACAAAAGCAACAAAATCGTAAAATAAGCAAAATAGGAACCGCTACAGCAGCACTGGCTGAAAAATGCTTTCATCTACATATAGGCTCGTTTTATTTTGCAATATATATATATATATATGTATACATGTGGGGAATTCAACACCAATTATACAAAAGCTTAATATTCAACAGTCGAAACCATATACATTGAATTGCCCATGTCTAACACAAAGACACCGACCGTAGCGTTCATTTCAATGCTAGGCCCCCGAGTACGGACAGTGACTAAACGTGATTAATGCCCTTGCTTGTTCTAACCGGTAGAGTGTACTTGAGCTGCGAAAATGTTTACAAAAGCCCAGTCCAGCAGGAATCCTCGAAATGAAGGCTCAGCAAACCACACACGTCTTCTCCGGAGTACCTACAGCGAGTGTTGTTGAACAAGGCGCCTGTGTCTGTTCTAAAGAGGTTACACGTTTGTCCACGCATCTCACAAGTCGTGACGGCGGGCACTTAAAATGAGTCGGACCGTCCGTCAAACTCTTAATGATAGGAATTTCGTAGATGTATTCCTTTTATACGGGAGGAGTCTGTATTTACTGAGGAAGTAACGTCATTTGCGATGTGTCAGTCATTTCAAAGGTGGATTGATTGCTTTTGACGTGGATCCAGAATCCACACATTTACCTCAGGCCACACACATTTCCAGAAAGCAGTTGCCGATGAAATAACATGACATATGTATGTCATTAATGGTTCATATTTTCACAGCTTGGTCAATATTTGATAGTGCATCTTGTCACTACTTAGTATTTAATGTTTTTATTCACTTCATTTCCTTACCGTGTTGGTTCATTTCTTCGTGTCTTATTCACGCTTTCGTATTTCATCTTTGCGGTTTGTTTAATAAATTCTTGTTCACTGTTTGATGACTCTTTTACTATTTATTTAATACTTGTTTAATCTTTACTAGCTCCTCTTTTTACTACGTTTTCCCTATTCGATAATTCGAACATGCACTATTCATTCACTTTATTTACTTTTTGTTTACTTATTCACTCCTTAATTATGCATGTTATCACTTTATATTTTCATCACTACGTATTCACTCTTTACAGTTGAATCCGTTCACTATTTAGTCAATGTTTGCTCTTTCCTCTCTTCGCTATTCATTAATTCGTTGGTGTCTAGTCTCAGCGTGATCACGCTTCGTTCTTTCATTTCTACTCCTCTTATTTACGTTTTTGACGTGTTTTCGTCTTCGACTATTCACTCAGTGGTGATTCAAGTCTCATTGACTTGTCTTCTGTGTGCGCGTGTATTCTCGGCTTACATATCAAATAATCTTGAACAAGTCTCATTAAGATACGACGGTAGAAATCATTAAACCCCGCATGACCCAAAATCTGTCGGCGGTATAATTAAAAGCTAACTAGGAGGCGTAAGTTTCGCGTGGCGCGCGTTGCGGCCGTAAATCATACGGCATCGTCGGTCAATCTTATTGCGGCCACCTGCCTCTTTGACCCGGCACGCCACGCTATAAGACGGAGGGGTCAACGTTCCAGCGCGCGCCGCAGTTGGCAAATCTCCTGCGGTGTACCGCGCTGTGACGCGTCACATAGATCTTCCCTGCGATACTACGTTACGCGTTTTTAGCGCGTGAGGTTGATCCGCGACCGCAAGGTCATAAAAAGCGCGACCAATTAGAAACGCGATTTATCGCTTGTCGTACCGTGCGTTGGGAACTCTCGATCCAATTATATGTTACTCATTAGGAAGTAGAACTAATCATTTCACCCACATCCGCGACAAGTCCGTTTTTCTCTTTTATGACTTACGAATTCACCACGCGGTCTGGCTGATAAAATCAGCAAGTTGCTATATTTTGACTGACGCGTCTATAAGCTTGCCGTATATAATTTACATGGGAGACAATGAAATGAATCCCGTATTAAAAAAACTTAGATTAAGAATAATATAGTTTTAACCCAATGAAGGAAACTAAGATGTCAGATATTATTACGAAACGGTGATAAAAAAAAAAAAAAAAAAAAAATATATATATATATATATATATATATATATATATATATATATATATATATATATATATACAGATACACTTCTTAAGCAAGGATAATAGTCCCCGATCACATCATTGGGTATACGAAAATACCGATTCTTACACAGGAATATAGTTATAATAAGTTAACGGATCAAACTATCTGGTGATAGTGTAGACCTTACCAAGTAGAACAGGTTATGCTTAAACATTTAATTGACAAATAACTCAAAAGCACGGAAATAAAACTGTTGAAGCCTCGAAAAGCGAAAGCCTTCTTTGGCCATTTGCCACTACGATTTGTGTGCCGCAGTGGATTAATGTCGTACTCGTCACGTTGTAGGTAACCATGGGAACCACGGAAAGTCGAACGAACACTCGCAGATACTCGTCCGACGAAAAACAGCGAAAATGTTGATCGCCGTTGTTGCTATATTCGGCATATGTTATCTTCCCGTACACCTGCTAAACATACTCAGGTGAGTTCTAAATAATAACAATAATAATTGTAATTCCGCACTTGCCATTTCGATATATGTCCTCACCCCCTTTCTATTAATGTTCCTTATCTTCATCTCCTTATCTAAACCCCGTCTGCGCTGTGCTGTGCTGTGCTCACTCAGACACTACACTACAACACTACACATATATTTACCATTATTTATCTGCTTCCAACACCTTTCTATCTCAGGTGATTCTTCATGCCAAACGCAATTCTGTCGTCGTTTTTCTACCAATTTCTCTCGAAACATAACTCATTCTGCGCATCCAGTAGTGTCGTATTATGTGTGGGTTTTCTGTCTCTCTACATCTCTACGTATATTTATTTGCATTTATGCGACGGATTTTACAAGTCCTTCGTAGCGTTAAAACGCCGAGCATACTGCGCATGAATCAAACTTCGAGGGGCAAATTGTGCTTACGCCACCTCGCAGTAGTGTAACCAGCGAAGTTTGGTTGATTTCTAAAAACATCATCTAGCGTTCTTATTTAATAGGCTAAATGTGGGTGTGTGTGCGCGCCTGTGCGTTTGTGCATATCTTTGTGCATATGCGTGCCTATGCGTCTGTGTGTGTGTGTGTGTGTGTGTGTGTGTGTGTGTGTGGTCGTGCGTGCGTGCGTGCGTGCGCGTGTGTGTGTGTGTGTGTGTGGTGTGTGTGCGTGCGTGCGCGCGCGTGTGTGTGTGTGTGTGTGTGTGTGTGTGTGTGTGTGTGTGTGTGTGTGTGTGTGTGTGTGTGTGTGTGTGTGTGTGTGTGTGTGTGTGTGCCTCGTGTGCTCGTGTGCTCGTGTGCTCGTGTGTGTAAACATACAAGTCGTACGTCTGCACACAGTCCGTTGGCCCGCAGTTGGAATGCATACTCACACTGTTTTCTGTGCGTCTTTCAGTCTTTCATGTTGCTTCTAACGTGCGATGTTGGCGCTTGATCGCCGATTAAACACGGCGAGTGTAAAGCTAACCACATCAAACACATATCTCGGTTGTAGATACGCTCGCGCCCGGGTAATGTTTGGCCAAGGGGCGATACAGTTCGCACTGATCGCACATTGGTTGTGCTACTTCAACAGCGCCATCAATCCTGTCATATACAACTTCATGAGTGGTGAGTATCAAACACGAACAATCCTGTAATATATTTCTAAACCTTTGTCCTATGGAAAAGTGCAAAATGCCTACGAACCAGAATTCTCGCTGTCTGTAGGCTATCACTGTGTCAGGTTGGGGCGCAAACACATCCGCTTTACATCATGGTTAAGATGTCGCCATTATGATACTAGAGTAAACATGAGCAGTTTCTCTTGGAATAGCTGACAGTGTAGCTGTTGTTAATTATTCTGTTTGTACTGGAATAACATGTTCCAAGCAGTGGTTCCGAAGCGCCATATCGTATCCGCCAGATTGATTATAATTTCCGAACTGTCAGACTGTTCTGTGATATTATCGGCCCTTAATCATACGACAGATGATTCAATTATTTCCTTCAGTGCGACAGTAGTAGGATATTTTCAGCATAATCAAAAATACAGTTTGGTAGAATACATTTAGGGTGCGACCCTCAGATCAATTTAGCTTGGGTGTTTGAATATGAACGACGTTGTAGGCCGGGCTTTAACAGGGAACAGTAAGCAATTCTCGCAGTGCCCGGTTAATTAGTCACTAGTATTTTTAACATCGCGTCCAACTGTTAGTTTTCAGCTCAACATTGGTTGGGTCTTTTCTACCTGAGCATGACACTGGTTAGGTTACAATCGAACGAATGGACTGTAGCCGACTGACACCGACTGGCCTCAACTACAACGGAACATGTAGAGACACAAGCCGCCTGACACCGACTGGCCCCGAGTATAATCGGATGAATGGAAACAGGCCGATTAACTCCGACTGGCCCCGATTACAATCGTACGAGTGGAAATGTTGGCCGAGTGTGGCCGAATGACACCGACCCGACCCGACCCGACCCGACCCGACCCGACCCGACCCGACCCGACCCGACCCGACCCGACCGACGACCCGGACCGGACCGGACCGGACCGGACCGGACCGGACCGGACCGGACCGGACCGGACCGGACCGGCACCGCACCGCACCGCACCGCACCGCACCGCACCGCACCGCACCGCACCGCACCGCACCGCACCGCACCGCACCGCACCGCACCGCACCGCACCGCACCGCACCGCACCGCACCGCACCGCACCGCACCGCACCGCACCGCACCGCACCGCACCGCACCGACGACCGCACCGCACCGGACCGGACCGGACCGGACCGGACCGGACCGGACCGGACCGGACCGGACCGGACCGGACCGGACCGGACCGGACCGGACCGGACCGGACCGGACCGGACCGGACCGGACCGGACCGGACCGGACCGGACCGGACCGGACCGGACCGGACCGGACCGGACCGACCGGACCGGACCGGACCAGACCAGACCAGACCAGACCAGACCAGACCAGACCAGACCAGACCAGACCAGACCAGACCAGACCAGACCAGACCAGACCAGACAAAACAAACATTGGTTGGTCTGGAATAGTCTAGTTGGGTCAAACGAATAACGTCAATGTATCCCCGCCATAACTGGAGGTAATCGTTATGTGGCCATCATGAGTATTAATGACTTTCTGGAAGCATGCGAAATTAGCACCATATTGTAAGGAACACAAATGACCAATCTTAGAAACTGTTCAGTAACCTAACAACACAGGTAATATTACCAAGCTAGTGTCAGTTAGCTGTTCCAATGCAAAACAATTCCGACAGTTCAATTTGCATTCCAGCGTGTCCTTAACGTGAATTCATCCATACGCTAGATGTTCTGCATCTCTGCAGGTTAGTTTCCGTACCCAATACCTTTCTTCTTCAGACAATGTAACCCTTTCTTCTTTCTACTAAGCCCAAAATTCTCTAACTCCCAGTCTGCCGAAGCGATCAAAGTCAACATTTGTTGTGGACGTGACTTTGCACGTGATCTTTGGTTTTCCTTCCACTCCAACTAACCACCGACCACCTTCTACATCCGCCGTTCAAAAGCAACACTGCGCGTTTCATCTTCCCCTGCCAGTCTCCTGTTTTCAGCAGGGGGTATCGGGTCATTGCCTTCCCTTTTGGCAATGTCCTATATAGCATATTGCGCCTGTTTACAGCGGGAAGCAAATTGTTGATTAAGCTTTGTCCAATATCGAGATCATAGATATGTCAATTCGTTTTCACAAAACATCGTCGCATCCGAGTAAGCTAACGACGGCGACGGCGACGGCGACAGCGACAGCGACAGCGACAGCGACAGCGACAGCGACAGCGACAGCGACAGCGACAGCGACAGCGACAGCGACAGCGACAGCGACAGCGACAGCGACAGCGACAGCGACAACGACAACGACAACACCTTCGATTGATCTGATTAATTGTGCGAAACGTTAACCAACTTAGCCTACACAACGACACATTAGATCATCAAACAAATGTGCTAGCTATACCCACTTACCTACCCTTGTCGTGCCTGTTGGCCCGTAAGAAGGAGGGCAATGCCTACATTCTGCTCGCTCTGTCTTTGGCCACCTGCTTGACTTAATTTCGTGACTTAACAACTATTCTTGTTTTCTATTTCTTTCGTTTATAGCACGGGCACACCAAGCGAATCAGTACATAACATTATTGACAAAGGCAAAGCTAAATAATGACGTGACCTCGTTGAACTCACGATGTAAACAACGGCTCCCTCTAGCGAATGGGTCGGAAGTACATATTTAACGTTCCTTGGCCAAGTATCCCGAGTTATTTTATACAGCATTTGATTCTATTCGCGTCCCTTGATTCCGGGTTGAGGGAAGCTGGTCCTCGATATTTCCTACTCCTTTCTTCATTGTTTATCTTCCGTTCCTGTCCCGTTGCTCTACGTATCAATTGGCTAAATCTTATTCTCATCTTATGCCGATTTACTATTCTAAACTAAACACAACTTGACAGGTATGATGCTTCAATGTATGCGTGATAGTCATAAATTAATATTAAATAAACAAGTTAAACATCGGAGAGAGCAGATACCTTCCTTTTCTCTTACTACTACTATTCAACTTGCGTGTCATCGCTCTCTTCGTTACCTGTGTCCATTCTTTCCACGTGTCTAGCCGAATTTAACCTACCTACACAATTCCATTTAATCCTATTTTAAATTGAGACCCTCATCCAGCTTCTTCCCGATGTTCTCGTTTTAGAATAAGCACAACTTGTGTTACCATTGAAACTGCAAGGGAAAATATAACACCTGTGTGATCCGGGTAGTCACTGTATAAAACGAAAAAAAAGAAAGTTGACTCATTAGTCATTAGCGTGCCCCCAACAAAACCTAGCTTACACTTAGAAGTGCACCTGTATGTATATAAATGTATAAATATTGTGAGTATGGTGCGTGTGGCGTGGTGTGGTGTGGTGTGGTGTGGTGTGGTGTGGTGTGGTGTGGTGTGGTGTGGTGTGGTGTGGTGTGGTGTGGTGTGGTGTGGTGTGGTGTGGTGTGGTGTGGTGTGGTGTGGTGTGGTGTGGTGTGGTGTGGTGTGCGTGTGCGTGTGCGTGTGCGTGTGCGTGTGCGTGTGCGTGTGCGTGTGCGTGTGCGTGTGCGTGTGCGTGTGCGTGTGCGTGTGCTTGCGTGTGCGTGTGCGTGTGCGTGTGCGTGTGCGTGGGGGTGTGCGTGGTGTGGTGTCGTGTGCGTGTGCGTGTGCGTGTGCGTGTGCGTGTGCGTGTGCGTGTGCGTGTGCGTGGTGTGCGTGTGCGTGTGGTGTGCGTGTGTGGTGTGGTGTGGGTGTGCGTGTGCGTGTGCGTGTGCGTGTGCGTGTGCGTGTGCGTGTGCGTGTGCGTGTGCGTGTGCGTGTGCGTGTGCGTGTGCGTGTGCGTGTGCGTGTGCGTGTGCGTGTGCGTGTGCGTGTGCGTGTGCGTGTGCGTGCGTGTGTAGTGTTTAGCGCTGCGTTATTATAATGCAGTCACGTGTACCTTTGTCGTTAGTAGGCCAAATATATACCAACGTAAATACTGTACTCCGTTATCCAGTTTGAAGTACGACTCCGTGGTTTGTATGCGCCGCGTAGTTATTATAGGATGCGTGCAGGAATATCCGAGTCCCACCTATAACCTCCTCTTGGGCCAACCTCCCATCTCCCACCGTATTCTGGGTCCTCCGCTCACCCCTCCACCATGTGACGTAGGAGGCTGGATAAGATCTTTGGCGAGAAGTGGGATCGTTCTCACGTCTCGCCAAAAACTTTACCCAGCCTCACCTCCTACTTCACACCGATCCTTTTGACCAATGCTCACCATCCGTGACGTCACAAACTTTCGCTCAACTCCTACTTCCCACTACCCTGCCTCCACCGGAAGTCAGCGGTGGCGCACGCGTCAGCGAGTCCCACGTCATCTGACCTCCCGTTCTTCTGGTCTCTTCTTGCAGAGAAGTTTCGCAAAGCGTTTAAGCGCACGTTCTCTTGCGGCGCGGCGGGCGCCCGCAGACCCGCAGCGTCCCTAGCGGCAGACAGCCCGACGAAGCTGCTGCAGCAGTGGCGCTCCTACCGGTCGTACGTGTAGTCGCGCGCGCGCGCGCTCGCCCGCGCATGCGCCGTCGCTGCGCGGATCTAACATGTCGTCGACCCCCGTTGTTGTTGCTGTTGCAGCGAAGTTCCGCAAGGAGTTCCAGCTCGCGTGCGTGTGCTGCTGTTGTTGCGCGGGCGGCAGACGACAGGAGGGAAGCCGGAAGCGACTGCGACGCGGCTACGCCTACTCGTACCGCGGCGCGCCGAGCAGCGCCGTGCACACGGAGCAGATCACGCTGTCGTCGCTCAGCAATCGGTCGTGACGTCACGTCGCCGCCGTGCATTTCAGCGATCCGCAAACGAAGACAGTATTATAGGTGGATACGCAGGTGGATGTATTAACGAGACTGCTGCGCCGCCGCTGTTGTACATCGTGATTGTGACGTCAGCGGACCGCCATTGTTGTGACGTCATCACGCGTCGGTACGCCCACGACGACGATGTTCGGCTGTAATCGTTTCCGCGTCTGCGTCGCTGATCTGCAAGTAACAGCTCGGAATTGTTCCACTGCGGCGTTTACTACTATTTGACGTCATCGGTTGTTGACCTCGCCGACCAATGCCGTTGGGATATACGTGTGACGTCGATGTGATTTCTGACGTTGACATCTTTGTGTGAAGTAGGAATTCTGCTGTGTACAGTGTGTCATTGCCAACCGAGGATTACTCAGCCATACGTGATTGTCTGCATTTGAAACGAAGAACTACTGCGGAATAATCGCGGAATACTAATAAATTATGGCGTGTGTTTATTTCACAGCATCAGCGCATCACTGTCAGTAAAGCGCTTCGGCTGTATCAGACGCGCGTAATTCGGTGCCAAAATAGAAACAGTACATTAGGTTGTGGCATTTCGCTGACACTCAGAACGATAGACGCGCACTATATTTAGGCTTAACAAATCGAATACGATTTTTATACGCCAACGCCGTTATAAACTAACCGCGCTACCCATCAAGTTTAATACCGGCGATGGACGTAACAGGACCAATTTCGTAACTTGACGAATGGAATTGTTGTAAAATGACATATATCTATATATTTATATGAAAGTGCAATACGTATTGGTAAATTGGTAACATTCAGTGTATTTTGCGACCTAATACGTCAGATCAAGGAGCTGTAACAATGAGACTTTAATCGATTTGTTGTCGATGGACACGACCAGTCACATTACGATGTCACACGACGTTTGCGGTGGTGTTTAGTTTTAAATGATGTACATAAACAAGTATAATGTCGGAATGTATACCAGTTGTTTAGACTACCTAAGCGTTGTAGACCAACGCCTGTATATTTATAGCTGATGCGTGGGAACATGAATTGCGAAATAAAGAACTTGCGTAAAAAGCTTATCCTTTGTAGAAAGTCAATGAAAAGGGGGGCTGGAAAAGGACAATACGACTAATTATAGTCAGGCGACCGCCAAGTGTCTACATCCGCACAGTCGAGAGGGTAAATATGAAAAGCCGAGGTTGGGAAAAATGAGGGGAGATGTGTTATCGATATAGGTCTGGATGCACAGGGTGATTTGGCTCACAAACCGGGTAAGATTTAAATAGATAAGAGGAAGAAAAAGAAAGAAAAGCAAGAAGAAGAAAAAGCACAAGAAGAAGAAGAACAACAATAATAAAATAATGTTTTCGATATCGCTAATTCCCGCATGGCGGTTCGATGCGCTGTACAAGAAATATAATAAATGCATTAATACATATAAATGTAAATTATATAAATTAATATAAATCAAATACAATTTTGGTTTTCAGATGTACACTAGTAAAGCTTTGTATTTAAATTATATAAATTAATTAAAAATAAATTAAACACTGTTTTAAAGATATATAGTACTAAACCTGTGTATGTAAATTATATAAATTACTATAAAATTAAATCCTTTACTAAATATGTGTATGTAAATTATCTATACATTAATATAAAACATAAACACTGATTAAAACGTGTATAAAACTAAAAAGACACTCTAAAGCAGTGTCCGTCATTTCAAAACAATTTGAATTAATTGAAATGTCTAATAAAAAGATATGTCTTTAAACACTTTGTAAACATAGATAATGTTCCAGATGCACGAATGTTCACAGGTAATGCATTCCATAGTCGTGGTGCAAGACAAATAAGATCAATAAAAACAAGAAGAACAAGATGAATCCGGTTAAAACTAATAAACTAATAAACATAATGAAATGAGTCCAGGTGATATAACTTCACCAATATTTGTATAGTATCCCCCATCAACGGCCTTCTAACTGTGACGGCGCTGTGCTGGAGAGAAGACAGGAGACAGCGCTGAACCAGAGGAAGCCCTCTAGTCAGTCACCAACAGCTGCCTCCAAACCGTAATAAGATTGACAGATCGTGAATCTGGCCCTTACATCACAGCAGGAAGCACGACCGAATCTAGCAGACGTTATCTTTGTTCAGTCGGTTACTCGGCACCTAAATACAGCTTTGTATGAGTCAAACGCCAAGGGCCAACACAGACATGTCATGATTCATGAACGTGAAAGACGTTCACTATACCGTTTGAGCATCAGCAGCAGAGTGTCTATCGTGCAACACGGAAACAATCTCACCTCCGTCACATTCCCCAGGTCTTCTGGATTGCACAACAATGCGATAAATATCCTCTCCCAGGCATTCAACGAAAAGCTGCCCGACACTAATGAGTATCGAATACTTCATCATTATCACTTGGGATACGCCCGTTTCAAATAACACGTGGTAGTAGGAGTACATGCCAGCAAAGGTACGTGGATTGTCGCCTGCACTGAAAAGGTCACAACATCTGCTGGAGGTAATGTTGAAAATACGTGTAATTGAAAACAAATTAAAACGCAACCACATCAAAACATGGAGAGGAAGGCCGAGCAAGTGGAACCACACAGGCGTAATGAACTCAGTTCCCAGAATGTGCATCAACGTTAACAATATCACGTTAATGAGCAATCATATATCTAAACACAAAATTAAGTCCTTGGATGATATATTACGTTTTTTTATTTTTTAAACGGAACAACTGTTTAGGAAAAGTTCCTTGTGCCCAACCAATGGTAAAGGAACTTCCATTTTGAGCAAAATGAAATGGCTGTTATTTGTACTGACCTCGTTGTATGTAATTTCATGTAGTTGGACATCATAACCAGCACCTCGAATAAGACTGACCGTAACACTATGCAGAAGAAGACGAAGAAAATGAAGTCAAATATCAACTGTTAATTATTATTCAGCAACACCAGATATATTGTTTCTATCATGTACTTTTTCAATCAGATAAGTTAACGAATGGGCCCTTTCAGTGATACAATGAAGACAAGCAGAATGTCAATTATATTATTGACGTTATTGTATTCGGAAAGGTATTTCTTGGAATGCAAAACCGCCAAATTATTTCGTAAAGGTGAAACAAGTTCGACATCGTTCGTTTCAACTTTCACGATAACACGTTTATTGTGTCCTTTGAGTGGCAAAACGGAAATTGAGAGACGTGGGGGCCAAAGTACATGTCTCCATACAAAGACAAACGATTGGAACAGAACCACGAAGAGTCACCTCAATGATAAATCGGTGGACGCGCTTTCATAGTAGAACAGAACTAATCGAAATTACCGAAGGCGCCTGCGACGGATATTGTAACAATCACAAACGGTTTTCGAAACAATCGCTATCCATGACAACGAACTTAGTCCGAATATATCGAACAAAATGTCCGTGTCAATAAAGGCTGCAGCGTTGCAACATAAAGCTTGCTTTTATATACATAAACATTAAACCTGAATATTAGCCTCAGATCGCAAAAATCGGTAAATATAATGTTTGAGTAATTCGAATGCAAAAGTGCAGCGCGTGCTTGCCAGTTGAGTTGCGTCACTCACACGAAATGGCCTGCGGAAATGACGTCGTCAGTTTCATAAATCGATCCTTCCAAACGAAATCGGTTCATTTGCAGCCAAACATAGTTACAGACGTAATGAAGCCCAGTTTCATATATGGCGTGGTGAATAGCATATCGGCGTAAATCGCTGAATCCTGAGATGAGTATCTATTAAAATATTATATATATATATATATATATTATATATATATATATATATAAATATATATATATATATATATATATATATATATATATATATATATAAATATCTATTGTGGAGTTGTTGGTGTTTATTAACTGTTTTCATAATATAAGTATTATGATTAGTATTGTTCTTTTCTTAGTATAGGCGTTATTATTGTCAAATTATTTTTATGTACATCATATACTACTAGAGGTAGAAATTATTATGTAATTTTAAAGGGCGTCCAGTTGCTTCAACTAGTTTAGTTCTTACTGGCGTCCTGGCATTCATTTTTAACGCATGTTCTGTGTCTGTTGTATTTTATATGCCAAATAAATTCAATTCAAAAAGACAGGTAGCTCACTGTTGGTTTGGTAACATTTTACGCCACCAGAGTATAAATACACTCAACTCCGCTAGGCGGCAGCACTCTGTATAGTAAAGGTAAGTTCTTATATAGCGCAGTATCCAATCCTCAGGACTGCTCAAAGCGCTTTACACGTTACTTCCCTGGGAGACCTGTTCAATCAAACACCATCTCAACTTCTCTGGGAAGCATCCAGCCACATGCTACAATTAATGCGCGAAGGCGGCTCGTACATATACCCACCACTTGTCTATAGCCAGGTACTCATTTATACAGCTGAGTGGACTGGAGCAATGTAGAGTGAAAAAACTTGCCCAGGGTTTTAACACCGCAGCACAGGATTCGAACCCGGTTCCTCTTAGTCGAGAGTCCGATGCCCTACCCCTGAGCCACGGCTCAGGAGTAGGGCATAAATTACGTATGCAGACAGTATAACTGTCTGCATACGTAATTTAGGGATTTTCTAGCCATTCCCATACCTTACAGGTGTTGTTAGTTGTCATATACTCACAATAAGCACATGTGCTTGAACGCAAATAAAAATACAATTTAAACATATGTTAACTTAAATTTTGTTTATATTGTAAAATGTCACGGAAAAAAGACGATGCTGCGTTTTACTAAACACGAATGAAAACATCATAAAAAAATTATTCCGTGAACACTCACAGTCGTTCATATATTTTACAGGCGGGTAATAATTGGTTTTCTTTTCAACGACTACTGTCTTTAAAAGGCAGTATTCCGTTCTTTTGTATTTGTATATTACAATACACCGACTGCCCATTATGTCTAATGACCACGTTGTGTGATTTCAAGTCCGATTGCTAATGAGACAGAATGTGCATCATGTGATACTTACTCAATCGATACGCCCCCGTCAGATCATAACATTTCCCAGAAATATCCGAGATCGCTATTTAGTGATTGTTTCTGCTTCGCTAAAACATATCTGCGCGATAAGTATGTGAGTGTGAGTGAGTTTATTTGGTAAAACATTATAATACATGCAAATAAAAAAGTGTATTAAATGCATAAGCAAATAACGAAATAAATATATATATATATATATATATATATATATATATATATAATATTCACACATTAAAGCACACAATAGCACACTTGTTTCCAATGTTATCCTCCAAAAAAATACTAAGAATGAATTTAAGAAAAAAAATACATAAATAAATAAACACAGTAATACAATAATTAAAATGTAAATATAATAAAACAGGTAAACAAATGTCATCAACCAGACAATGTGCTAACATAAAAGGTGCTCTACTAAAATATAATAATATCATAGTACGTAGTAAGATTAAAGTAACAAAAAAGTATTTAAAATGCCACTTTAAGATGATAATTCGTCAGCCGTCAATCTGCTGTATAGTAGGGTCGTTAAATTTGTTTATAACTGTTTTTAACTTGACATTGCTTTATTTCAGTAGGCAGTTTGTTCCAGTGACATATGCTGGAATAAAAACGGAAGTTTGCCCAGAACCCTTCACTCTTGGAATGACCCATGCCAAGTTGTGGCTCTTGAAGTGTATCTATGGTGTACCATTTCGACATTTGTTCTTAAATATTCTGGTGCCTTTAGATTTATAATATTGAAAATGTGGCCCAGTTTTAACTGTTCTACTTAATATTCAACAGGTAGAGCATTAAAAATATCGCACAATCTTGTTCTGACTTCGCTGCATTCTGCACTTCATTTTTTCGACAATCCGCTATACCATGCAGAACATGTGTACTCGAAATTACATTGAACCAAAGATGAAACTAGTAATTTGTTTGTTTTCATATTAAACTAAATAGATTGTGTTTTACCCAGATGGAGCGATAACTTGTTGTCGATTAACCAGTCATTCACGGATTCTAGTTCAGAACTTACAATTGCCTCGATTTCTACTAAATCCTTTCCTGAGGCAAGCAAGACTGAATCGTACGCGTACAACAATAGCTTGCGTTGAACTGCAGCAGACATGTCATTTATGTATAAAAGAAATAACAGAGGCCCAAGTATAGAACCTTGTGGAACGCATGTAGTTTTACTGTGTACAACGATTCTTGAGAAAAAAACGCAACGCACTATCTCCCTTTAAATGTGTTTGTCATTCAATGGGTTACTGAATTTTCTTTCCAAAATGAAGCTGCAATATCCTTTTTATAAAAAACGAAAGTTCAATTTTATTGGTAATTGTGTTCTTGTTGTGTGTGTGTGGTTCAATTTCAATGACAATTATGTTTTTGTCATACGTATATAGTGCTTACCTTAACGAAGAGCTTAACGATAATATATACCAATAATTGGCAAAACAGCGATAAATGGTGGATCATCATCTTCTACTGCAAATTGTAAAGATAAGTTCTTCTGTCGGGTCTTCCGTAAGACTACCCAAGATAAGATGCTTTATTCTTCATCTCTTGACACATACATACGCACCGCACATGCACACACACACACACACACACACACACACACACACACACACACACACACACACACACACACACACACACACACACACACACACACACACACAAACACACACACACACACACCACACACACACACACACACACACACACACACACGACACACAACACACACACACGCACACGCACACGCACACGCACACGCACACGCACACGCACACGCACACGCACACGCACACGCACACGCACACGCACAGCACACGCCGACAGACACGCACACGGCACAGGCAGCCGACGCACACGACGCACACGCACAGCACACGCCGACACGCACACGACCGACACGACACGCACACGACACAGCACACGCACAGCACGCAGCATGCACACGCACAGCGCACACGCACACGAGCACGCACGCACACGCACACGCACACGCACACGACACACACGCACAGCACAGCAAGACACGCACACGCACACGCACACGCACACGCACACGCACACGCAACGCACACGCACACGACACGCACACGCACACGCACGACGCACAGACGACCACACGCACACGCACACGCAACGCACACGCACACGCACACGACAGCACGCCAGCACGCACACGAACGCACGCACAGCAGCAAAACAGCACAGCACAGCACAGACACGCACAGCACAGTAACGCCCGCACACCAGCACACGCACGCACACGCCACGCACACGCAATCGCACACGCACACGCACACGCACACGCACACGCACACACGCACAGACACGAACGCACACGACAGCACACGCACCGCACACGCACACGCCACGCAGCCACGCAGCACGCCACGCACACGACACGCACACGCACAGCCACGACACGCACAGCACACGCACACGCAACGCACACGCACACGCACACGCACACGCACACGCACACGACGCACACGCACACGCACACGCACACGCACACGCACACGCACACGCACACGCAACCACACGCACGCACACGCACGACCGACACGCACACGCACACGACACGCACACGCACACGCACACGCACACGCACACGCACACGCACACGCACACGCACACGACACGCACACGCACACGCACACGCACACGCACACGCACACGCACACGCACACGCACACGCACACGCACACGCGCACACGACGCGCACGCGCACGCGCACGCGCACGCGCACGCGCACGCGCACGCGCACGCGCACGCACGCACGCAGCACGCACGCGCACGCGCACGCGCACGCGCACGCACGCACACACACACACACATCTCGATTTATCTGGGAATCATTAAGCAATTCACATATTACAGCGTCCAATATTGGCATAACATAGTCGGCATTATAAACAACTATGAACCATATATTTATTATAACTAAGTGAATAGAACCTACGTCTAGTGAAGATGGTTTCCTTGAATCGAAACGAGAAGAAACCGGATATTCTGAATGGAAATTATGTATCGCTGTTTCCTACAAATACACGGAGCTATAAATGTTGTTCTGACCTGTAGTGTAAACACACAAAAGGACACGAGTGCACGTTGTGACTTGCGACAGATGAGCCACAACGCAGCTTGTTGTTTGTAACTCAGGAGACCCCAGAGGTATTCACTACAGACGTAGTGTCGACACTAATTAGTGTCGTTAGCTGTCGTAACTGTGATTTCACGTCAAACAGTATCACGCCGGTGTCATACAATGTCACGATCCGGTGTCACGGCTCAGTCAGGAAGTACAGTCATTAATATTTAAGATCGTGTGACGCTGCACTCCGTGGTCATCAATGTCACCGTAACGAGTCCTCACGTTGACCGGATGTCGGAGAATGGCAAAAGATGTTTTAAACAATATTGGCTGATATCAGGGAGGATTCTACATGATGTACACACCGACCGACCGACCGACCGACCGACCGACCGACCGACCGACCGACCGACCGACCGACCGACCGACCGACCGACCGACCGACCGACCGACCGACCGACCGACCGACCGACCGACCGCACCGACCGACCGACCGACCGACCGACCGACCGACCGACCGACCGACCGACCGACCGACCGACCGACCGACCGACCGACCGACCGACCGACCGACCGACCGACCGACCGACCGACCGACCGACCGACCGACCGACCGACCGACCGACCGACCGACCGACCGACCGACCGACCGACCGACCGACCGACCGACCGACCGACCGACCGACCGACCGACCGACCGACCGACCGACCGACCGACCGACCGACCGACCGACCGACCGAACCGACCGACCGACCGACCGACCGACCGACCGACCGACCGACCGACCGACCGACCGACCGACCGACCGACCGACCGACCGACCGACCGACCGACCGACCGACCAGACCGACCGACCGACCGACCGACCGACCGACCGACCGACCGACCGACCGACCGACCGACCGACCGACCGACCGACCGACCGACCGACCGACCGACCGACCGACCGACCGACCGACCGACCGACCGACCGACCGACCGACCGACCGACCGACCGACCGACGACCGACCGCCGACCGACCGACCGACCGACCGCCGACCGACCGACCGACCGACCGACCGACCGACCGACCGACCGACCGACCGACCGACCGACCGACCGACCGACCGACCGACCGACCGACCGACCGACCGACCGACCGACCGACGCCTTGTCATGTTGTGTCTCCGTGATAGACGACATCTCCCCAACGCAATAAGTAAAGACTAAAAGTTAACCAGTAAAGCAGGCTGATATCAACATTCATCACTACCTTACACCAAGCTGAAAAGTCCCTCGAGCAATCCTGAGGACTGGAGAAAGCGCTATATAACAACTTACCTTCACTTGACTTTTACATTACATCAAGTTGTTTTACAGAAACCCGTGCCGGCGACATGATAAAAAGCTTTGCTGATTAAATTTCGCTCAATTTCGATGCATCCGTCAATGCAGAACACGCCACGCAGGCTGCAGGCGAGTGTTGCTGTGGTCAGCTGTGGTCAACTGACCGATGTGTTTTTTTCGCCGAACGACATACGAATCTCTTGCTGCTTAACCCAGTTTAGCGCCGTGTGACAGAATCTTGCTGGTGCAAGAAAGCATGTCGGTTAAACACGCTTCCAGCTCAGACTTCATGGCCGATCTTAATTCCAGATCGGCGTAACATGCGCACACTTGAATAGTCCAGCGTAGGACTTAACGTACGTCGCGGATTGGCTTAATATAAATATGGAGTAATATTAAAATAGGTAATGTTCTTAAATTCTTTATAAACTCGCTATTTGTTATTGTGTAATACACAAACGTTTCATTAACGTAAATTCGTGTATATAAATGTTTATCAATCGGCAACACTTCACTCCGTTTTCATAAACCCACATTTGTCAAGAACCAATGTACGGGCAGTGCAGAATTCGATAAACTGGTCAATCTCTGAAACTGGATTTTTGTGTGACATGCGTGAATCCAAGAAATCAAAATATAAAATACGTTCCATTTCGTATTGTACTGTATAAAACTGAACATACCAAGCAGTCAAATGTTCGGATTTGCGTCAGGATCACTCGCGTAACACAATGGAAACGGCTTCGAAACTGCTTGTTGTGAGTTAATGAAACCATTAAGCTGAGCTAGATGTGTAGAAGTATCCTTCCGCCAACTCCTACTGTTCAGTGGGCACAAAATAGTGCGTTCTGTTGTTAACATTCACCAGTCTTCCTTTTGTATTACATCGTACCACTTTAAACCGAACGAAATAATCGCACCACACCTAGTTTTTATTATGTATTTTCTTTGGTCATCGTTACAGTAAAAAAAATTATTTATGTAGAAATCGATGGCATAGTTTTATTTTTTAAATTGCAGTTTGAAGTGGGGAAAAACCAAAATACTATTGATTTAATTGTAGTTTGCATGACCAAAACAATAGCTACAAATTCGTATAGAAGATGCAATGCCAGCCTCGAGAGATTCACACAGTTATCTATATCAATATTCGCAACGCTCTCACGTCAGCACGTTGACACACTGTGGGCGTTTCCCAAGAGTTTCCCAAGAGGACGATACTACATGTTGTCCCAAGGGAAAACTCCCACGTCTCACGTAGGCAGAAAAGAGTATGGACAACCCGACCCATCGACAGGCTTCAGACGGACTTGTGGTGACACAATGCACAGCAGACGACGATGCAGCTGAGCAGCATACTAAAACATGCATCGTCAATTCGGTGAATCCCTTGTCAAGCTAATGGCAGACGTGACGGCTCGCCTGAGGAAGAAATGAGACAAATGAAATGTCAGCCTACCTGCTGAGAACATGTGCAAACGAGAGGCAGCTGCCGATATGTTTATTTGTGTGTTATTAAACACAGGTGGACAAGGTTATAAGACTGCAGTGTTAAAGACGAGATCGAAAACAGGTGTCTCTATGGAAACGTCTCTATGTCGCTCAACAAGCGAACGTCTATCGTGAAATCAAGAAAATTGCTGTGACGGTGTCTAACATTATTAGCTAGTAGGTAAAACGTTTTTGCACGACAAAATTTGTAATAACAACAATGGTTTCCTCCATTACTTTGATCGGAATTAAAGTGCTGATGTATCACCGGTAACGTTTAAAGTGATTCGAATAAAAATCACTTGCTGCAGCAGGACATTGTTTACAATCACATAAAACAGTAGGCGTCCAAAACAACAAGCTCACGATCGATAGTAAACGACCACAGAAGCCGTCGACTGATCCGTAATCCGTTTTAACGTTCACGTGCTAGATAATCAACTTTATGGGAAACAACGTTTTAACATATCATGGACATAACACAACATAAGTCATGCAGTTACGCACAACATGATAGTGCAGCGCTGGATAAATCAAGACGACGCTGTGTATTGGATCGATTAATTAACTGACATATACATCACGTGACTTATTTACTAGAAAAACGTCCGTCATGGCATAATAAATTAGTGCTTCTGTGGATTTCGTATATTATTATGGACGTTCTATCGCCAACAACGTGTCCGTTATTACAACAGATACAGACAGAGGTTCTATAAGCGACTGAGAGAGAATGTTTGATTTACGAACTTTCACGCAACATTAGTAACGCTGTTCGCAAAGATAAAGCGCATAATAATAATTATGACGTAAGCATACAGCAACGTATTTGATAGGTAACTACGACACCACATATTCACGGATGGACTACCTGCGTTGGTCTACAATCATCAAAGATCACACAACTGACACGGGACGAGATCCGTGGTTCGACGTTTCTTTTTTTATAATAATAATGTTTATTCTCTGGTAGCCATAGCGGCTGCAAAGTACAATTAGAACATTACGACTGATAAAACAATTCATTAATGTATATTATTAAAACTATATATATGAAAGCATAACTATACATCAAATTGTTGCTAATTATAATATCTGGTAAAAGTATAAAACGATAA
>JAODUO010001082.1:230000-232500 GCA_025642075.2 Ridgeia piscesae | reverse complement strand
ATCCTGAGCATACTTGTGTAGCAGCCATCGAGCCGAGCTTCTTGCACTGCAGTAAGCGTCCATGCCTCTGAACCATATAGCAGGATGGATTCCACCGAGGCCGTGAAGATTGCTCTTTTGAGGTCATCAGGCATGGCAGAATGCCAAATATTCTTGAGTTCGTGGAGTGCTCTCCGTGCATGGGCCTTCCGTACCCGGATGTCCTTCTCTGTCGAGCTGATGTAAGATCCAAGGTACTTGAAGTCCTCCTTGACTGCGAGTATGGTGCCATTTTTGGTAGTGATCTTGGCCTTCTCGTTGATGTTGAATGTCATTACCTCAGTCTTCTTAGCATTCAGCTGTAGGCCCATCTTCTGGCACTCGCCCTCCACACTGAGCAGCAGGGCCTGTGCTTTCTCGACGGAGTCTGACACGAGTGCGTTGCCATCTGCGAAGTCGAAGTCCGTCTGTATCACTGGCCTGACCCGTCTGCTCTTCCCTGGGGTGGTTGTGAACCCAAGTTGTTCCTCTTTCCCCGTAATAACACGACGTAGGGCGTAGTCGAGGACGATAATAATGAAGAGGTAGGGGACAAGGGTGTCACCCTGCAGGACACCTGCGAGGATTGGGAAGGTGTCTGCCTCACCATCAGGAGTCAGGACCTTGGCCGAGGTGTTGTCGTATACATCACTGATCGACTGTACAATGCGTGCTGGGATTCCATAGGCTCGAAGAATTTTCATGAGTTTCCCACGGTGGATTTAATCGAAGGCCTTCTTGAAGTCAATGAATGTCATGACAGCTGGCAGATGTTTCCTATTCACACCTTCGATGATGCGTCTGAGTGCCAGTACTTGTGAGGTGATGGTTCTCTTCTCCCTGAATCCATTCTGGTTAATACGTAGCCAGGGGGTCAAGTTTAGGGCGAATTCTGTCGAGAATCATCCTGTTGTACACCTTGGCAACCACATAGCTGAGGCTGATTCCTCTGTAGTTGTCTGTCTTAGTGAGGTATCCAGACTTGGGGATGGGAATGATGTTGATGATTGTCCAATGCCGAGGAAGTACGCGGTCCATGAAGGCTTTGTTAGAGATGTGGAGTACCAGATCATCAATGAGTACCCATTTTAGCACTTCTGGTACTATGCCATCCTCACCACAGCTCTTGTCTGCTTTCAACGAGCCCTTTGCTCTTTGGTACTCCTTGAGGGTGAATGGTCCATCATCGATCTGTAGATCCTGGAAAACTGGTTCTATTTCCTCATCCTCATCTTCCACAACTGGGGGTTGCCTAGGAGTTTCTTGAAGTGATTATACCAAGAACTCACCCGATCTTCAGCTGTCTCTCCAGGTTGTGATGAATTCTTGCCTGAGAGTTCCCTGACGAGGCCCCACCCCTTTGAGTTCTGGTTGTTGGAGTGGCTGTCATCAATTACCTTGATTTTACTGGCTAGGTCTTCTGCCATGGCCTCATCATAAACCGTGAAGAGTTGCTCCTTCGTCCTGCCATAGACACCTCCATCCAGCTTTCCTTTAGCGACACAGTTGGTGTAGGCATCCTCCATTTCCTGTTTAGCCTTTGCAACTCTGGGGTCGTCCGAATAGAGTTTTGCCTTCTTCCTCTTGGGTACAGGTGTTAGTACCTTCTGAGCAGCCTCTTCGTGCGCTTTAACAAAGCGTTCGTATCATGCTGTTGTATCCACTTCCTCATCTAACATGTTGCAGAGACCACACGGTGATCAGAGGAGTTGTAGGCTTGGGTGTCCATGATGCTGTTTTGCCACTTTCTGCGCACTAGGATGAAGTCGATCTGTTGTTTGTGTTTCACCTGGTCGCAGTCCAGAGGAGAGAGCCAGGTCCAGAGTTTCTTTTCGGCCTTCTGAAAACGCGTGTTGGCTGCTAGTAGTGCATGCTCCTCTAGCAGATCTATGGAATGATGTAGATATTCTCCGTTTAGCCTCAAACCTCTGGTTTCCCAGGTCACTCTCTAGAATAAGCTCTCGAGTGTTGTAATAAACAGTTTGAGTGATCTGGTGTCTCCCTCTCGTACTCCTCTCCTGATGTTGATCTTGTTGTCTTCTCTGTGCAGGCGGACTGGATTGGCCTGTTTGATGTATATGTTTTTTTCTCAGGAGGTCGACGTTCACGTCCTTATCCCCTGTTCTTGAAGCGAAGGCGGTACTTGTTAAGTTTTTAACTGAGTCGAAGGCTTTCTAGTAGTCAACTAACATGCTGCAGAGCGCGATACTTTACATTCTCGACACTTATACTCGACTACAGTTTAAGATGTGGATATGGTCAGTTGTTGAGTACTTGCTTCTGAATACAGTTTTCTCTCGTGGTTGGTTTCGGTCGAGTGTTTCTCTAGCCCTTTCTTTAGTATTATCGGACCGATTTATAGACGTTTGACGATTTTTTTTTAGCATGTAGCTCTTGATAATTTTCTGATTTCCCCTCTTGAAGATTGTCATCATATTTGCGTTGTTCTTGGTCCATGATGTGACTATTCGTCTTTCTAATA